>CABHPP010123240.1:0-40225 GCA_902168425.1 Peromyscus attwateri | reverse complement strand
AAAAAAAGTTTGTGGTTAGATGGGGCTAGAGAAAGATTGCTGGGAGATTAAGAGTACTGGCTGCTCTTCCAGAGGATCCATGTTTAATTCCTAGCACCCCTACAGTGGCTCACAATCATCTGTAACTCCAATCCCTGGGGACCCAACGTCCTCTTCTGGTACCTCCTCAGGCACCAGGCACACACTTGGTGCACAGACACACCTGCAGACAAAACACCCATACACATTAGATAGATAGGTAGGTAGGTAGATAGGTGATAGATAGATAGATAGATAGATAGATAGACAGACAGATAGACAGATGTCATATAGATAGACAGATGATAGATGGATAGATAGATGATAGACAGATGATAGATAGATAGATAGATAGATAGATAGATAGATAGATAGACAGATGTCAGATAGATAGACAGATGATAGATGGATAGATAGATGATAGATAGACAGGTGATAGATAGTTGATAGATTATAAGATTTTAAAAATATATAAAGGGAGAGGAGGGAGTGGGGTGATATAGATGAAATACTCACATATGAAATTCACAAAAAAAATATACAAATATAAATGTCTCTGCTAGGTGTGGTAGCACACACTAATAATCAAACACTGAGGAGACTGAACCAGGAGGCTCCCCAGCTTGAGGCCAGCCTGTGCCACATGCTAACAAAAAGCAAAACAAGGGAATGGAGAGAAGGCTCGGCAGCTAAGAGGCCTCGCTGTTCTTCCAGGAGAGTCAGGCATCTCATAACCACCTGTAACTCCAGCTTCAGGGGATACCTACACACTGATGTGCAGATATACACAAAATTAAAAATAAAATGATTAAAAACAAAAACAAAAACAAAAAAACCAAAACCGCAAGCCAGGCTTGGTGGTGCATGCCTTTAATCCCAGCACTTGGGAGCAGAGGCAGGGGGATCTCTGGGAGTTTGAGTTCCAAGTCAGCCAGGGCTACATAGCGAGACCCTGTCTTTAAAAGTGGGGAGGGACCAGGTAATAACAAGATGCCACACAAGCTAACTACCTGAGTTCAAGGCCTGGAACCACAGTGAAAACCAGAACCAACTCCTTAAAAATCATCCTCTGACCTCTTCACATGCACTGTAGCACACATGTACCCATGCTCTCACACAGACACTCACGTACACATGCATGAATGTACACATGTGTACACACATGCACACACTCGAACACACCTGCAAGCCCGTGACTTTAGAAGAAACAGTTCTACTTCTCAGCAGTAGTTCTACATGTCCTGCACACACTCAGACAACAGTTACAATAATGGTCATGTGTCCTGCAGACACTCAGACAACAGTTACAATAACGGTCACTTTGTATACTCTCTACCTTGTTGACGGTCACTTTGTATACTCTCCTACCTTGTTAACGGTCACTTTGTATACTCTCTACCTTGTTGACAGTCACTTTGTATACTCTCTACCTTGTTGACGGTCACTTTGTATACTCTCCTACCTTGTTAACGGTCACTTTGTATACTCTCTACCTTGTTAACGGTCACTTTGTATACTCTCTACCTTGTTAACGGTCACTTTGTATACTCTCTACCTTGTTAACGGTCACTTTGTATACTCTCTACCTTGTTGCAGCACCAACTGGAGGAGAGAGAGTGTGGACTAGGATACATTTATACACCGGAATATGATGCAGTCATCAAGAAGGATGAGAAAACTACCCTCTGACATGGAGGTACTGCCAACATCTATTAGGAAATGAGAAATGCACACGAGTCTGTGAGCTGCGTGATAGGACAGGCCATGCCCAGCCTCCTCTGAGCACTCATCTCTTAGAGCAATCTGCAGGAAACACAGGAGCGATGTGAGGGGCGGCGGCGGGAGGCATTGGCTGGGAGTCAGGTGACCAGGGCCAGAAACAGGAAGAACTCGCTGCATTCTTAGTACCTTTTGAATTTGCACAATGAATATATCTGATCTAGTTTTAAAATTTAGTTTGGGAACAAAAATGGAGTTGTGCAAATGAAGTTATCACTGTAAAGGGAGCCAGGACCCTGCGATGTATAGTAATATGGTTCATATTAAAATACTTGGGCTCACGTCAACTTCTTAACATATGCCTACCTGTTGAGGTGGGGTTTAGTGCCAATTTACAGCATAGTTTGTCTATGAGCCGTGTTCTGTTGAGCCACGGCCATTTCAAACAAACATATGGTCAACAAATAACATATAATGGCTGATAATAGTTTCAGTCTTTCCTGTATTGCAAATTACAAACATTTCGTGAACAAGCCATGAGCGCATGATGAAGTATGACTCCTTAAGTCACTCTGCCATTTCAAGGAATGTGAGCATTACAATCAGAGCAAATTGGGCCGATGAAGTTTGTCATTTGGAAATCTCCAAATCATCGGCAAGTAAAGGTTTTTTCCATGAACCCCAAATCAAGTTCTCTTTGGAAACTTGAATTTTTCTCAAAGTTACTTTTGTTTCAGTTCACTCCGTGGAACCATGAACACTATCAGATGCACAAAACCAAAACAGGAATCCCGTATCAATCTGTGAAACGCGTAACAGCACCCCAGACTTAAAGCACAGCCTCGGTCCTAACAACATGTATGGCTTACTGAAGCTCGCAGGCTTAACTCTGGGCACACTGACAATATGAACCTCTGAGTCCTCAGCACAGCTCCCTTTGATATATGTCCTTCAAATCAGCTGCCTTCATATTTTGATTATAGACTATTTTAATTACATACTAAAAAAGAACATATCTCCCACTAGGAAAATGAGCACCAGGTACTCTCAAGTAATTTCACCATACAATCTCCATTAAGCCGTTAAATACTTCCCTCACTAATTCAATGAATTAGAACTCTCTATTGTTTATGAATCACCTTCATGTTTGTAGGCCTATAACCCTTCTTTTAAAAAACACAATTGCTGTGGAAGGAAACGATATTTATGTCTGATTAGAAATGAAAACACTATTACATAAATCAGTTTGGGCATTTCTTCACGTCTTGAAACTTGATCGGCAATTTCCTCTAATTGGTGATCAAGGAAACTATCTTGTGATCAATTAAAGTAATTACCAGATTCCGGCAACACAGCCTACCTTAATTTCAGCTAGAGTCTGCACTTCTTCAACTTTAATTAAAAATAATGAAAATTATTAAGCAAAATACAAGGCAAGATCATTGCCAAGCATGCACATGTCACGGGACAGGACCTTCCCTCGGTGTTGGTGACATCAATCACATAAACATTGCTTGGTGCACAGAGGGAAGACATTCTCTGCCCCTGAGTATGATTACACATCTCCCCATAACTTTCACACTGGAAACACTGCTCACTATTCCCGTCACTGCAAAGGAAACATCAGATCTTAATTTGAGGGTCAACACAATATTCTTGACCAGAATTGTGAGGGACAGGCCCAGCCAAAGATGTATTTCACTCATGCTTTTTCTCTCTGCACATGAGCCCAGGAGTCAACTACAGAGTTTGAGATCAGAGACCTGGGTTCAACTCCAGACTGCAGTAGTCGCGGCTACATGACATCAGCAAAGCTCCTTAGCAGGCTCCCTCCTGTAAAGCTGAGGCACTCTGTGTACCACCCTCCCCTGTGCCCCGCACTCTGCTAAGCAATCATTGCTTCTGGTTATAGACAGCAATGCTTTAACACTGTAGCGACTGTGGCTGAAAAGGAAAAATTCTTTCCCAAACCAAGACCAGCCTGGAAACCAAACGAATTTATCTTTGCAATGCTGAGAAAACCTGCAACATCTTGAGAACTGTTTAAGTTGCTGTTGCCACAGGAAGACTTCCTCGGCATCTCTGAGCAGCTCACCCAAGGGACTAGTCTTTTGACAAGCACAGGGGTGTGTGTGTGTGTGTGTGTGTGTGTGTGTGTGTGTGTGTGTGTATGGTGAGTGTGTGTATATGATGTGTGTGCATGGTGTGTATGGTGAGTGTGTGTGTACGGTGTGTGTGTGTGTGTGGTGTATGTGTGTATGGGGTGTGTGTATGGGGTATGTAAGTATGGTGTGTGTGTGTGTATGGTGAGTGTGTGTATGGTGTGTGTATATGGTGTGTATGCATGGTGTGTATGGTGAGTGTGTGTATGGTATGTGTGTGTATGGGGTGTGTGTGTATGGTGTATGTGTAGGGGAGTGTGTATGTGGTGTGTGTGTGTGTGTGTGTGTGTGTGTGTGTGTGTGTGTGTGTGTAAGGCCTGAGGACCATTCCTCAGGCTTCCATCTTTCTGGGGGCAGATACAGCCCCTTCAGTCCTAGGACAGCAGTCTACCTGCCCTCTACCTAATCTGCTACAGAGCTTACATTTCCAGTAACTCAGGACAAGAAAACCCAGTTCTGAAACTGAACTGGTTTTCTCATGCCAATTTTCTCATGCTCTCAGGTAGAGCCAGCCCCTCTTCCTTGCCCCAGGCTGAATTACTGTCCTCTTAAGTTAGTGATGATATAAACATGCCACCTGGGAGATAGCATGCTCACTTCTACACACACACACACACACACACACACACACACACACACAATAATGATGATGGTAATAAAAATAATAAAGAAAATTTTTTTCATTCCAACATCACCATTTCTGGTAGACAGCCGATTGGAAAAAGAAAGCAGCTCTTTAGCTAAGCACGGCACCACCTTCAAAACACATCATTAACAGAAAACGCAAGGCTGCAGAAGCAGGACCTCTCACAGTACTGCATGCCTGGGTTCCCACACCAGTGAAGCCTCCCCCTGGCAGGAATCTGCCCACAGAAGCTCTTGGTTCTCAAGGAAGCAGTCTGCTCTACATAAAGCCCTCCACATGTGGTCTACCTAAGGACCCTTCGCTTCTACTCTGCTCACAGTGAGAGGTCCTCAGACAGATCTCAGAAACTGATTTGTACCAAAAAGGGCATACTAGGGGCTGGAGAGATGGCTCAGAGGTTAAGAGCACCGACTGCTCTTCCAGAGGTCCTGAGTTCAATTCCCAGCAACCACGTGGTGGCTCACAACCACTTGTAATGAGACCTGGTGCCCTCTTCTGGCCTGCAGGGACACATGCAGGCAGAACACTGTATACATAATAAATTAATAAACCTTTAAAAAAAAAAAAAAAGGGCGTACTAGCCACATTGCTCTCCCCCCAAAAGATACCACCCCTTTCTGACTTCCTCCACACACTCGTCCTAACTGCATTCCCCACATCTCCAATGGCTACACTTGAGCAGACCACCTGCCGGGTCTGATTATCCACTTCTTGGATTTCTCACAATCCTCACTTTTGCGTTCTTCAAACCAGCACATGCCACCAGTTTCCTGACTGTTCTCTTCCACGAATGCAGACAAAACACTGCCTTCAAAACCAGCCCAAGAGAAAGCCGCCAGAGAAGCACTTCCTGGAGGTGGTTAATGCCACACCATTGCCTGGTACCTACTGCTCACCATCACCACCCAATGGCCTCGGGACTGCCCAGCAGAGGCGTCCTTACCTGATCCTCCGACACCAGCTGATTCCTAAGTTTTCAGGATCTCACGAAGTGAGAAGTATTACAGAAATTACCACAGAACTCTGTTTTCTTTGAGCAATCTCTCCAAGAACTGAACTTGAAGCTCCTTGATATTTTCATCATTTCATAAAGTTCAACTTTATACAGAAAAGGTGTCTGTTTTCAATGTCATGCATCCAAACCATGTGAATTCAGAATATCAGGCCAAATACATTAAAAAACAACAACAACAACAACAAAAACCTGAATAATATGCAAAACAGCAGTCTGTTCCTGATTCACAGACCCTTCCGGCTCCTTTTTTCTGGGGGGCGGGCGGGCGGGCGGGCGGGGGGGCAGGTCTAATGTATCCCAAGCTGGCCTTGAGCTCCTGTAGCTGAGGATAACCATGATCGTCTGACCCCCCACTCTCTCCATCCCCTAGTCTTAGGATTACAAGTGTGCACACCAGGCCCAGTTTATTCAAACTGGCGACCAAATCTAGGGCCTCATTCAGGCAAGGCAAGCACTGCACCAAGTGAGCCACATCTCCAGGCCGGTTCTTCTTCTCCACCATCAACCGACCACTTTCAAGGCACTGCTCCCACTACCGCTAACACAACAACAATGCAGTCCAGGTTCACCTCTTAGGTGAAGCCACAGGGACCTCTGCACCCTTTCCCAGGGACAGGGACGAGCACGTGTTAAACTAAAGATCCTATGACTGAGGGTGGAGGGTGAGAACAGGGTCTCAGGCAGACAAAACACCCACTCCCCATTATCATCTATAGGGAGGAGGGTCACAAATATCTGAAAGAAAAATAACGCAAATCTGTCGGTACAGTATATGCATGCTGCAGGCTTGCACACATGACACATTACAGTCCAGCTTGTACCCTCCCACTTCACATCACCAACCATCTGACGGCACAAACGGATCTGCAAAACAACCACACGTCCACAACCACATGTGTTTCTTTTACTTTGTTTTAAACCAAGAGTCCATTTCCCTTTGGGATTTTTAAAGTACTTTCTATCACATTTGCCCTTATTTTCTGTAAGAAAATATATCACCCAAATAGTGAACATCCTGGTAACTCCACAGAGGACTCCAGCGACAGCACAGAACTGGAAGAAAAACAGCTACCAGAACCAAGTTCCAGGACGCTGTGCCAAGCAGGCAGCAACCAGTAAAGAGGTTGTGTTAAGTGTGTGTGCATGTGTGCGTGTGTGTGTGTGTGTGTGTGTGTGTGTGTGTGTGGAAGAGCACACCACAGTGCTGTGCATGGGATGCTCCGTACACTTGTCTTCAGACGCTGAGCTGAAGTAAACCACAGTATACTCAGGATTTGTCACCACCTGTTATGATGAAGCTTAAGGAGAGCTAAAGTCTCACCCTTGCAGACTGAAAGACGGGACTAGTGTTTGTGTTTCAAACAGCATTACTAAACAGCTAAAGGAAAACCTCAGGGCTCGAGGCCACAGAGAGAGTAAGCAAGCTTAGCACTCACTTAGTTTTTGGTATCAAGACTGGGTGCTTGGGTGGGTAGTGCCATTGTATCCTGAAAACTTTGAATTCTGGGTATGTCTCCTTCTAGATACTGAGTAAATGCCACACCTCTACTGATCACTGTAAACCGAGGCTGTCCCGTCTCTTAATTTCACTGTGGGATGGGACAGGTCTCATAAAGGCAGGACTGCCGGGCACAGATGACATGCCACCATGGTGCACTGTATATAGGGCTTGATCATGCACAAACTAATTTTTTAAGCTAAAAAATTTGTTCTTTGTGACCAAATAAACTTAGCAAGGCACACTGAAGAGCAACCCATATCAAAAGTTCATAGACGCCCCGTAACTCCGAAGAGAGCCAAGGATGGGGGAGGCACGCAAGAGGATAAACTTTTCAGTCCGTTTTCTTCGATCGTCAGACATAGATTACTTGAACTTCAGTTGCTGGGTCAGTAGGGCTTTCTCCAGCTTGGGTTTTATTTTCTAGTCACAATATATCTGGGGAAAGTGTTTTCCTGACTGTACGAACAAGGATGTTCGCTCTCCTTCGGTCTGTCATGTGTCTGGGCAGGCAAGGCCACAGGCAGGGAAGGAGCAAGCAGAAAAGGAGAGAGAGGCACCCTGCCATCTGATGCAAGTGCTACAGGGGAACCCCTTTTGTTCTGAAAAGTTTATTATTTCATATCTTATGCAAATCATACTTTATATATTAGGCGATAATATTTGAGAAATACCGGAGTCAAATTAAAGGCTTCAATAGTCCTGGCTGAAAACACTGTGATTTTCCTATAAAAAAATTATTCCAATTTGTTGATCTTACATAGGATGAAACATACTGTAACAATCTTCATAATTTATGTCCTGTTGGGACACAATGATTTAAAGTAACATAATACAGAGCCGCATCACAGTTAATCTAAACCACCTGACCAGATAAACACCAGCTTTCCTTCTCTCTTCAGCAAAGGCATTTCTGTTTATTGTCATATCATTTCCTCATTCTAGAACACGCAGAATAAATGCAGCCAACCTGCCTTCCAGTGGGAGGCTGAGCTGGCCTTTCCCATGTCCGGGGTTTGTGAGCACACTGGTACCGTACAATGTCAAAAGCTTACAAGACAGAAAGCAATCCAACAATTCTACCCTCAAAATCATTTACAGTGAAGCAAATATGGATTCATCCAGCACAATCTGGACCAGGTGTGGTGTTATGAACCACAGCCTTTCGGTTGGCTTTTGGTTTTTAATGTCAGTGAAAAAGTAATTCCGTTTAAAAAATTATGAGGCTTACTATGAGTCAAATTTTTACAAATGCTTCAATCATGCCTCTTGTCATGCTTACAGGGGACACAGGATTTGATTAACCAGATGCCCAAGGTAACCGTGTCTTCTGCGGTGAAGAAACCTGGTAGAAGAAAAAGACAATTCGGTATGGCCTGGCCATGTTCCCTTCTGGTCCACAAATGCAGTCTCGCACTTCAAATCTGCAGGTTTTCCTGAGGTCTGCATGCCTTCACCCTCTGCACACACGAGGCCTCACTAGGCACAGGGAGGCTTCTGGGAGAACTTGAGGAAAGGGTTTAGAGTTTCAAGAGTGAAAGGCAAAGCACAGGGTGCACACGCACTGGGCAGATAACAAGTCACTGAGCATTTTAAATCAAAACGAAATGCCTGTCTGAGCAAATTTTTACAAACGTGGTTGGAGAAGAGGAAAGCAAACAACTGTTTAAGGGTGGTTTCAAATACTGCCTTCTGCTGTTACTGAGAACTTTCAAAGCCTTTCATGCTCCATTGGAAACAGCTCTGCTTCACAGGCTGTTCTGGTCGGGCCTGCCAAGGAAATGGTCTGATGCACTTTATTACAAGTTTATCAATGTGCTTACCGAGGCAAATATACATAATAATCTCCGCCCAAAAAGACTAGTGTGAAACAGGACTCCCCCATGGAGCACAGGGAGAGTGCTGAGACACAGGGGGTGAGACAGGATGGTGGTGCCCGGCCTGCCTCCCAAGCCCAGCTCCAATGTGGTCCATACCAGCACACCCAACCCAGTTCAGCCAGTCAAAGCAGAGTTCATCCGTCTCCTGAACACCACGGTTTGCACTCCTGCAGGTCTCAGTACAGGAATGAAGGTTACAAGTGGTGACTTTTTTTTACAACCTAGAACTTTCTGCTGTAGAAAGTTAGAGAGAGAACACAATTTTGGAGCGCTTTTTCATAAAGTAACAAGTGCCCAGTGACTTGGGCCTGGACTTGACATCATGGACACTTGTAAAAGTTTAAGGTAGCATTTTCAAATCTGCAGTACTGACGGCATTTCAAGTTAATGCTTATCAACAGTGTACATGGTGGTGCACACCTACAATTCTGATGCTCCGGAAGCTGAGGTTCAGCTGGGCGATGGTGGCAGAGGCAGGCGGACCTCTGAGTTGAGGCCAGCCTCGTCTACAGAGTGAGTTCCAAGACACCCAGGGCCATACAGAGAAACCCTGTCTTGAAAAAAAAAATAGAAAAGAAAAAAGAAAAAAAATGGGGTGAGGGAAGAAAGAGGAGAGGGGAGAAAAGGGGAGGGGAGAGGAGGGAAGAGGAGGGGAGGGGAGGGAAGGGGGAGGCTCAGTGGTTAAAAGAAATTGTTGCTTTTTTTTTTTGTCGGAGCTGAGGACTGAACCCAGGGCCTTGCACTTGCTAGGCAAGCGCTCTACCACTGAACTAAATCTCCAACCCCGAAATTGTTGCTTTTTTGGAGGAGCTGGGTTCAGTTCCTAGCACCTACATGCCAGCTCAACATTTTTTAACCAAAAAAGGAGGAGGAAGAGGAGGTGGAGCTGAGTCAGGGGAAGGGCAGGGTGGGGAATCTTGAGTTCAAAATCAACCTGGGCTACAGAGTTCTGAGCCACTTCCGCTACATAGCAAAATGCTGTTTCCTAACAACAAAAAGCTATGACTTTCCACATGTAGGGTTTCTAGGCTGAGGGTAGGGTTCAGTCCTTGCCCAGCCTTGATGCAGAGAGAGGAGCTTGGTTCTGCCTCAACGTGATTGACATGCTTTGTTGACTCCCATGGGAGGCCTGCCCCTTTCTGAAGAGAGGAGGAGTGGATGGGGGGCAGGGGTGGACGGGAGGTGGGAGGAGGGAAGTGGAAGAGAGGAGGGAGGGGAAACTGTGGTTGGTATGTAAAATAAATGAAAAAAATTAATTAAAAAAAAAGTACTTGCCACATAAGTGTGAGGACCCAAGTTCAATCCTCACCATGGTGTAGCATGCCTGTGATCCTGGGGAGGGAGGGAGAGGCACCAGGATCCCTGGTGCTTGCTTACCAGCCAGTCTACCCAAATAGGCAAGCTCCAGGCCAGTGCAAGACCTGTCTAAAAGCAAAGTGGAGAGGAGCTGATGGACGCTGACCTCTGGCCTCCACATGCACAAGCGCTCACACACTCACATACTCAGACAGACATGCACACACGCACGCACGCAGGCACTGTGTGTGTACATGCACATGGAGTGGGATTCCGCCTCCCCCCACAATGTGCTCATAATCTTAACTAAGATACTACTTGTTAGCTGCTTCCACAATATTTTCCCTGCATGTGTAGCTGCTCATATGTTCAGCACCAGTTCAGAACCAGCTAATGTTCTGACGTGATGAGGACTCAGGTCACCATGGGTTACTGTGGTCTCACATACAGGTGATGTCTCTGATGACGAACAGCCTATTCCTGGGCTGCAGTATGACCATCAATCTCTGACCTCCCCACAGTCCCAAACTTCCATTTTTATCAATCTATGTACCAGAAGGCTACTCCAACATGTCTAGGGTTCCCTACAGAAACCCATGCCTGTGCACAAGGAGACACAAGGACTGACAGCAATGATAAGTCCTGGAAAGAAATTAAATGCTCATAACAGAATATGCATCATTTGTTACATTGCGGTTCATTTAGTTAAATGTCTACTTTGTGGAGCTAAGAACATGTTTTACACACAGCAGAGTGGTCTGGATGGGAAGGGCATCAAACGTGCAACCCAGACCTGGTCCCCAAACCCAGACTGCACGCTGCATGACTCTCCAGCTGTTTCCATGCGGATCACATGGCATCACGGCCACCCACTGCTATAGTAATGCTCAGTAGAAAAATAAAGCAAGTATCAGCCAGTGTCGACTGTGTTCTGAGTAGTCAGTATTAGCCATAAACCACTTTATTTTCATCATATACATCCAATACCCAAGTAGACTCTTTTCTGATCAAGAAGCCCCTTCCTCTTCTGGACAGGCCTACTTCCTGATGGCTGTGGATTCTAACCAGAGCACCCTAGGACCATCATTCTGACCATATGTAACCAACAGTAGCTGATTCTACTGTTCAGTTCTTGGAAAGAAGAAAAAGGAGGCATGCTGCTCTAGGTCAACGGTAAAGTACCTGGCTAGCAAGCACGATGCCCCGAGTTTGACTCTGTGTGTGTGTGTGTGTGTGTGTGTGTGTGTGTGTGTGTGTGTGTGCATGTGCGCCCATAGATACAAGTCCCTAACAATGTCAGAGCACACTTCCCCATTTTTTCTTATACCTAAAAGTAAACTTTAGCATACATTTTAAAAATTTAATGAGAAGCTAATAGTAGTGGTGTACACCTTTAATCTTGGAAGGCAGAGGCAGGTGGATCTCTGTAAATTCATGAGTTCAAGGCCAGCCTGGTCTACATAGTGAGTTCCAGGACAGCCAGAGCTATATAGTGAGAACCTGCCTCAAGAAAACCAAAATAATAATAATAATAATAATAATAATAATAATAATAATAAACGAAAGCATTATAGAAGGTTTAGAATAAAGAAAGACGCTATTATAGATCTCTGCCTGTGCCTTTCCCATAACTGTTATAGCTTCCATTTACCTGTGTAGCCTGAACAAACCACTCCATAAGGAAACACCTTCGTCATAGTCCATGAAGCAACATGGTTTTCTTTCCTTACATTAGCTGCTGCATAACCTCACACCTGGTGGGAAACTGTTTTAGAAACTGTTCTGTGCATATGGTTCACTGAGGTAGAGGAAAGCATGCATAACAAATACATATTTTTTAATTTGCTTTTCCTTTTAATTTGTTATGTACATGGGTGCTTTGCCTGCATGTATGTCTGTATACCATGTACATGCAGTGCCTGCAGAGGCCAGAAGAGGGCATCAAATTCCCTGGGACTCAAGTCACAATGTGGTTGCTGGGAATTGAACCCAGGGCCTCTGCAAGAGCAGCCAGTGCTCTTAACCACAGTCTCTCTCCAGCCTTACGGATTTCTGAACATAAAGACTGACCTCTCCACCAGTACATGGTACGTGTTTCAGGGCAAACTTCGAAGTGTAACTGATCAATGGGATTTTATGGAATAGGTAAATTACTGTAAGTCTATTTTCCAACTCCCCCAGTGGAAACAGATGAGAATGATCTCTTTATGGGAGTACTAAGAGCAACTAATCATTTCAGGTATTAGTAGTCACCTGTGCTAAAATGACAATTATCTCTCAGTTTCTATCTGAGCCAATAGCCTACCAATTTGAATTAGAGAAAGCACTCTGGCCACACCCTCAGGGCGCAGGCAGCACAACTCTGGACAGAGCGCCCCCCCTTCTTGGAGCAGACTTCTCAAGGACCAAGTTCTTGTGCTCACAGTACTTCCAAATACATGGATGACTGGACATGCCACACAACCACTCACTCTGCTCCTGCACTGGCCTACAAGAAAGCAGCTCGCCAGGAGGTGGCGCACACCTTTAATCCCAGCACCTGAGAGGCAGAGGCAGGCGGATCTCTGAGTTCCAGAACAGCCAAGGCTACACAGAAACCCTGTCTTGAAACAAACAAACAAAACAGCTCACAGAGGATGTTGTGAAATGCAAGCGTCAAGGAGACAGGATGCAGAAGTGCTTTATGTCTTCTGTCCTTGTGCTCAGAAAGCACAGTGTTCCTCTGACGACCAGTATCTTAAATCTTCATAATGAGACCAAGGCCTCTTCTACCCCAGAGTTGGCCTGACCCTACCACAAACACCCTGTGCTTGGTGCTGAGATGCACCCTCCTTGAAACCAGGGGCCAAAACCAGTCGCAAAGCTAAGATTAGAAGAAAGCACAGGATGCACTCTGCTCTGGGTGTGGGAGTGGGCATGAGTCAGAAATGAGCTGGGGTGGTTCTGAGAGAAATGCCAGGATACGGTGGCCCAGTCGGTAGAGTACTTGTCTAGCTCACATTGGCCCTGAGCTCAGTCTCCAAGACAATGTAAAGCTGGGCACGGCAGCTCAAGCCTGAAATTCCAGCCCTGGGGAAGGGGAGGTGGAAGGATCATAAGTTCAAGGTCATCCTTAGCTACTAGGATAATGAGGCCCTGTCAAAGGGGAGGAGAGAGGAGAAAGGAGGAAAGAATGGACCAGTGACAGGTGGCATGTGACCTACAGAAAGACGTAAGTGCTGTGTTCCCTGATGAGTCCTCACAGCACAGGGAGGGGGCCTCTGGAACTCAGCACACACTACTCAGGAAATAAGTAAGGGTTTGCTTCCAGGGTAGCTGGGAGAGAATCTCAAGTCCTCTGTCTGGCATGCAGGACTTATTGGGACCTCAGAAGTGTTTTTACAAGCACTAGTAAAACTTTAAGGTAGTCAAGTGTCCAACTTCCCTCAGCTTTCAAGGCCTGTGAGGCGGATCCCAGCCACAGTCTCTCCAGAAAGAGTATTTCTGCAGTTCTTCGGATTTCATGTGAAGCTGAGGGCTGAGCCTTGTGTGGCTGCACTTAGCCGGCCTTTCAGGCCTGGAGACTGTTTACACAGGAGAGTTGCCGCATTTTTCGCCTTTTCGGGTTTTTCTTTTGTTTTGCAGACTGGGTTATTCTGCACAACTCTTTCTCCTCACTGCCTCAGGTTTCCCTTAAAAAAAAAAAAAACCTCCCAGGTGCCTTCCTATGATCCAGCAGATGCTCAGACACACTAACATAGGCACAGCCAGTGATAAATCTTAACTAAAAATCTCATGATCTCAGAATAAACTTCAAAATCAACAAAAATGTGAAATTAAGGGAAAAAGTTACATCAATATAAGATTTTAATAAAGTTATTGATCCAGCCTGATAGTGCTAAATAATGACAAGTTAAAAGAGATATGGGGGATGGAGAGATGGTTCAGCAGGTAAGGGCTTGCCACCAAGACTGGCAACCTGAGTTTAGTTTCCGGGACTCAAGGTGGAAAAGAGGAACTGACTCCCACAAACTGTCCTATGGCCCCCACACATGTACCACGGCACGTGTGCAGGAGTGCCAGCACACAACTGCACACGCCTTTGTACACACAACAATAAATAAAATACGAAAACAAGTTAGGTATGCTTGTTGGTAACTAAGGTCTCAAGTCAGAGTTTTCTCTAAAAATTTAATGCTGTTCAGCATTTCTTTAAACAATAAATGTGGTCAAAAAACAAAACTGTGGTATTTTTCATTATACTAATGGATTTAGGGAAAATCTGCTCAGAAATCTGTCGACAAGGGAACTGAGGGCCGGGGTAACGCAGCGAGTGGTCCCACTACTTCATCCAGGCAAAGCCTTTGCAGTTTAGATGTGCAACGAGGCCTCACTTTATTAAAAAGCTTAAAAAATTAAAGTGAAATAGTTTTTTGGGTGCAATGCCTTTCTTTTGCCACTTGTGATTTTATGAGTTAGTAATAAATGAGCCCAGCGATGTCAGAACAAATGGGAAATGGTTGAGGTTTTAATGCAGTATTTTAAAACCTGGCAATAAATTCCGTTAATGCTATTCTAAAGGTACACATATATATTTAAAGTAATGAACATTTCTCAAGCTCTCAGACAACATTCAAGCATTCCAAACTTCATCACTTTCCAACTCTATTCTGTCCTTTCTCCTGCCGCCTCCTCGGCACCAGCTTCCCAGGCTCTGTTCTCACAATACCAAGTCCAAAGCTAAGTCACACTCTGAGCCACACTCAGCTCTCAAAGGACCCCACGCAGGACACAGAACTGCTGAGAGACTAACCCAGAGGGTGATGAGCGATCAGCTGGGATATATGAACAGGTCCCCTGCGTCCACATCGCCACACAGACAAGAAACAGTGAGTTGGCAGAGAAAGCTCCTTGTGTGTCTCTGCTGCCATTTTGTAGTAAGAAAAGGACTTTTTGAAATCAAAGAGCCAGGAGGGGTGCCTGAGCAAACTGATTCTGCTCTCTCTTCTGGCATCAAACCCCACAGCCACAGTGAGACCTGGAAACACACAGTCCACAGCCACAGAGAGACCTGGAAACACAGTCCCACAAAGGCACAGAGAGGACAGGATTGCAGGCCAAGAACCAAACCCTCAACCCCCACATCCACAAAGCTAAAACATTTCCTCATGTAGAAACAGAATCACCACTGATAATTTTTGGAAACAATAATTGAGTCCTGGGTCCCAGCTGGATAATTTTGTTCTACACCAAAAATAAGTCCATTCATACTCCCCAAATCTTCCAACTGCTTCGTACCACTGTCAGGACATAGCTTCCTTCCAAACCCAACGAAATGAAAGGCAGAAACCAGCAGAAGAAAAAAGATTAAATGACATATATAAGATGCCTTGCTGTTTTATGAAAAACAAATGAATTACACTCACATCCCACTGGTAACTACGAGGCTGCCTGTGGCTCTCAGGGCAGATGTAACATTTTAACAAATGTGATTGTTTGTGAACGAAATAATTCTGATCAAAAACTTAATTGCAGTCAACGTGAGCTCTGGGCTGTGTCACAATAATCCATTCTGACAGGAAGCAAGGAGTGGACATTCCTACTGTGAGCGGGGTACACGTGAAAGGTCAGCGCTGGCCTGGAGCTTCAAAACCGTTAGTGTGTAAACCAGTGTGCATTAGAGCCCGGAACGGCTACCCACTGGATTAGCGGATGTCCGCTGTGCGGGTCTCATGTGCTTTTTGGCAGGTAATAGTTAATTAGTAAGTAGGCAATGTGTCGGAACTTCCTTCTTGTTCTCTTGCTCACATCGCCATAGAAACCACTGATTATCGTTCTAGAATACTACAGTACTCCATGTGTAACACGGTCTCAGTAGAACAAAGTAACATTCCTCAAGTAAAACTCAGCTATAATGATTACCAAACACTGCTTGTATTAACAAATAAATTTCTGTGAATAGAATGAATGAAACAGTTCTTAGGTAACATAGATCTATATACATGTGTACATAAGTGTGTGTGTGCACATATATTTGTTCAGCCAACTCCAACAGTCAAAGGTTTCTAAGTAATGGTTTCATTAGAGAAAATATATACTTTGCTCATATACAATAATCTGAAAAGCCAATTACATGACAGAATTTTGCATGTCTTAAAACAAAATTCTAAATAAAAATACAGCTAATACCACAGTTTTCATTTCCAACATGGAATGTTATTTATGAACGAAGCAAGCTAAATATTACCTTATAAGTCAATGCATGCAGAAGTGTTTTGTGCCTGTCCAGCACGACAAGCTGGTCTATTTGGCTTTAAATTATAGTCATTTCCCAACATCTAAACTACTTAAGATAATGCGCATTAATTTGTGGTAAAGGCAGGCACTGGGCATTGCAATGATTATTTTAAAATTTAACTCATTTCTGGGCTGTGTAGAAATATAGGTCCACTTTAAAAAATAATCAGTTCTTGTATAGTTTTATTTCTGTTCTCAAAACCAGCCTTCTAGCCTGGCGGTGGTGGCGCACGCCTTTAATCCCAGCACTCGGGAGGCAGAGCCAGGTGGATCTCTGTGAGTTCGAGGCCAGCCTGGGCTACCAAGTGAGCTCCAGGAAAGGCGCAAAGCTACACAGAGAAACCCTGTCTCGAAAAACCAAAAAACAACCAGCCTTCTAAAGGTGTATCTTAGGCCACTGGGCAGATCAGTTCCTGGGCACTTTGTAGGCTAGCCCGTGGGCTGCACAGCTGGGGGGTAGGTCCTCAGTAACTGTGGTCTCTGCCCTGTGCAGAGCATCAAATGACACCTTAGAGACAGACTCACTGCAACAGACAACCACCAAGGAGAAATGAGGACTGGTCAGCCAGACAAGCGCGGGTTCTTATGTTCCCGCTTTCAGGACGAACTGTGAAAACCTGAATGCATTTGAAAGCCAGAATCTACCCCACACCCCGCTGCTCCTGCAAGTCTGTGATGCCCACAGTTACCATCCAGTGCTCTGGTCTCTCAAGCGTCTTCCCAGGCTCCCAGCCCTGGGACCCAGAGGCTGCCCCTCAAGGACTTCAGGGTGGTGAGAGTGGGTAGACAGGGCAGCCATGAAGAGTGCACAAAGAAAGAGGAAGCTGAGAGGAAGTGGGCCAAAAGGACAGCCCATCTCACGCTCACCCACTTTCTCCATCAATGCCCACACAGAAACAATGCCTGCACCACCCAAGGAAATCACTGTATCCTGGAGACAAAATGAGACGCCATAACTCCCTAAAATCTCTTCCAGGGTTCCAATTGGCCATTAATGATATTTTCTGTTAAGTGGCTATTTCTACCTGATAATACACTAAATTATCATTTTACCTTACTAATCATTTCTTCTGTGATAATTCAGCATAGTAATTTAATTATTATTACATTTACTTAGTGTGTATGCATTCGTGTGTGTGTGTGTGTGTGCGCGCACGTGTGTGTTCGTGTGTGTGTGTGTGTGTGTGCATTCCTGTGAGTGTGTGTGTGTGTGCATGCATTCCTGTGAGTGTGAGTGTGTGTGTGCGTGTGTGTGTGTGTGTGCGCGCGCATTCCTGTGAGTGTGTGTGTGTGTGTGTGTGCATGCATTCCTGTGAGTGTGTGTGTGTGTGCGTGTGTGTGTGTGTGTGTGTGTGTGTGTGTGTGTGTACACCCAGGACATGACTGTGGCAATCACAGGACAAGTGATGAGAGGTGTTCTCTCTTCCCACCATGTGGGCCCAGAGACTGAACTCAGGACCTCAGCTTTGGCAGCAAGCACCTTTACCCACAAAGACATCTTGCCAACCCTCAGCAAAGTAATTTTTGAATGCTGCTTCACTTCTTTGGTGAAACTAAGGCTCAAAAAATTCTAAAAGAACTTCCTTCTAGGGGTTAGGAATGTAGCTCAATGGTAGAGCACCTGTGTATCATATGCAAGGCCCTGAGTGCAGCGGCCAACACAAAAACAAACAAACAAAAAAAAACCTTAAAATCTGGGGTGCACTTACTGCTCTCTCGGAGGACCTGAATTCAGGTCCCAGTACCCAGATACAGTGGCTCACCCACCCATAACTCCAGTTCCAGGGGATTCCTCGATGCCCGCTTCTGGCCTCCAAGGGCACCTGCACACAAGTGGCATATACTCACATAGACACATACACAGAAATATTTTTAAATAATAAAAGAAATCTTAGAGGAAAAAAACACTTTCCCTCTAGAAAGCTTATTAACTGAGCTGGGTGTGGTTGCACATGTTTATAACCCCAGCATTTAGAAGGCTGAGGCAGGATGGTTGTGAGTTCTAGACCAACCTCTGATACATAGTGAGTTTGCAGCCAGCTAAGCATCTACAGTGAGATGCTGTCTCCTGGAGGGAAGGAGAAAGGTGGTATTTAGAATGGATCGACAGTCGGGCCATGGTGGTGGTGCCACCTGCAATCTCAGCCCGGGGGAGACAGAGACAGACAGAAACAGGAGGTCCCGGGCCAGCCAGGGATGTAGGGCACTCCACTGCATCTGCCTATACCAGTGGTGTGGTACCAAAGACATCTCAGAAAACTGGGGTGTCTGCCCTCACTCCATTCCTTCATAAACTGCTAATACATAGAAAAACCCTGTCTCAAAAATAAATAAAATAATGGGCTGGAGAGATGGCTCAGTGGTTAAGAGCACTGGCTCATCTTACAGAAGACCCAGGTTTGATTCCCAACACCCATACAGCAGCTATAATTCCAGTCCCCGGAGATCCACTGCCCTCTCCTGGCCTCCTCAGGCACTGCATACACACTGGGGACAGACATACGTGCAGACAAAACACCCATACATATAAATAAATTTTTAAATAAAATAAACATAGATTAATAAACAACAAACGCTTTAAAAAAGATCAACCAGGCAAGAAGTACCTCCATGCTCGTTGCAATCAAAGCAAGTATGTGCACTCAGGGTTACGGCTGTATTAAGGGGCAACACTGCCCTAACACCAGTGCCAACACTAACATTAATTGCTTTTCTTTCAGAAAAGCAAGATCATTGCCAAGGCAACTGCAACCCCTAATCAAGAATCAGACTTCTGCTTATGTCTTAATTGGTTTATGTTTTACTCATGTATTTTAAACTATAAGATGTTCAAAAGGTTGACTTCAATGTTTAATTCAGTTTGTACCATGAACTATTTTTTAAAGACACAAACACGTTACTGATTTCATGTTAAGGAATCACTGGAAATGAGAAGTAAAGAAATTCATCATTCAATTCTAATTTGCAGAAACAGATTTTTTGTAACTTGTAAATTATTTTGATTTATGGTGAATCATTATTGTATTCAGACATGCTGGAAAGAGGACAGCCTGATACAATAGCACTCCAGATAATTTTATAACTGCAGGTGTGTAAACTAGGGCACGTGGACAAGGACTCAAGGATAAGGGGAAATAGAGCAGCTTAGGAAGGAACGGGGTGAGGGCAGGCACCCCAGCTTTCTGAGATGTCTTTGAAACCACACCACTGGTGTAGGCAGATGCAGTGGAGTGATCCAGTTACATTTAAATAAGCCAACACAGAATGCTTCATAATTTCCAACAAGCCAATCACGCTGCCCACTCTTCTGAGGTTAAACACGACGGACATGAGCTACACCTGAATCCAATCAGTGCGGAGACATGGAGAAGATTCACACGAAAGGATGAAATTTGTCACAAATGGGTTGGTTTCCGATCTTAATGTAGCCAGGTTGCTCTACCCTAACCTCCATTGAGCAAATCAACTTAATGGGCACTGGGGGTGCCATAAAACTTAACAATGGACTGATTTTTAACTTTTAAAATATAGTTATGAAGCAAAACGTTGCATAGCTTCTACAATACTGGAAATCAAATTAAATCTAGATGCTTTTTAACAGTCCTGACAGATATAATCCGAGTTACCATGTAAATTTATGGTAAGCCGCGCTGATATTAGCCACAGGTGCTACTTTTAATATATGAGCCGCATCTGGCTGGGAATAGAATTTCTCAGAGGACTGAAAATGACCTCACTATCAGACAATGGAGGGGGAAACAAGACCACTGTGGCATATAAAAAGCTGAAGATGTGGTCCGCAGCTAAATATTTCACATAAAATCCATTTTACCTCTGTAGTTTAGGTTAAAGGATATTAGGCTTTCAATACTTAGGAGGCATAGATATATTTCAACAAAATGGCCAAAAGATTCAGAATGTAAGACAACTCTGAGGACTGCATATAATTCTAGTTTTCCAACCTTTGATCAGTGTCGGGAAAAATGATGTACTGAGACTTGAAACTTCTTTCATGATTCCCAAGCACACAACACGATTAGACACCACTGAGCATACCAAAGCAAGATATCACAATTACCATGTCTACAGGGCCCTTCATGAGCCAGTTGCCAGTGCCCAGACAGTGGTTCTGATGCACTTTGTAAAGGTCACTGACGTCATCATCACACCCAAGGAAACCGTCTTACCTAGCGAAATTATTCCTTAAAAATCTCTACAAGGAATTACCATTCCAAGTTTAAGAATGCATAACATAACCCAGGGTCTAACAGAATGGGAAAGACCTAGGTCCCTCCACTTATGTGACTCAAAACTAAAAACACAGCTAAGTAGAAAATGCAGGACTGTCTGCTTCTAAGAAATCCTCACACAACCACTCCAAAGTCATCATTCGCCAGAGAGCTGACAAGTGTGGAAATGTGACAGAGGATTTACAAATATTTAATTTCCCACGAAATAACTCTTCCCGAATTAAACAAGCACTCTTTATCTGGGGAAAAGAAAAATCTCAGGAAGAGAAAGCTTTCTGTGAAAATATTCCACGGACCCTTGCGCTAAACTGAGCGAACAGTAGCTACAAAGCCCTTCAATATAACATGTCCCTTCTGGGCTTCTCAAGTAACTTGAAGGATGTGATTTTTTTTTTCAGCTTTCACAGATCAATCCTATCTAGGTAAAGATTTCTATTTACTTTTTTTTTTTTTTTTAAGGCAGGTCTTGCTATGTAGCCCACACTGGCCTTGAACGCACAATCCTGCCTCAGCCTCCTGATTACAGGCATGTGCCACCAATTGACTTGATTTACTTTTAACAAATGACTCATCTCAATGCAATGGGCACAGATCCCAAGCACCACTAGCAAGAAGGATATGCTCTGACTTCCCGCTGTCTCTGTGCTGAACCGCCACCACATTACTGTGGGTCATTTGGAAAAGGAGGATGGTTACTATATGACAGTCCTGGCTAAGCTAACTGTGACCTCAATGTCATGAAATACTATATATCCCACCATTAAAAATCCCCAGGTGGATCCTGGAGAGATGGCTCAGTGGTTAGGAGCCCCGCTGCCCTTTCAGAAGACCAGGGTTCAGTTCCCAGCACTCAGGGCAGCTTACCATCTATAATTCTAGTTCCAGAGGATACAGTAACACCCTCCAGTGGCTTCTATGAGCACTAGGCAGACACATGGTGCACATACATACATGTAGCCAAAACATTTTTACATATAAAAAGTTGAAAAATTATGAAGTAATGCTGGGGTGCTGACTCAGTCCTGTAACCCCATCACACTTGAGAGACTGAAAACTGAGTTCAAAGCCAGCTTTTCTGAGCCATACAGTGACCCTGCCTCAAACAAAACAAGACAAAAATCATGGGAAAATATAAAAAATGCTCACTACACATACACAAAACTAATGAAACAACTAAAAAGTTTCTACAACATGGCCCCAAAAGCACATGCACACTCATATTTTTAAAGTGGGCAGAAGGACTATTTTTATTTGACTCTTTGTTTTCCAAATTATAAGATGCATTATGCAATCGAGAAAAAAAACATATTTATAGACCAGCTAAACATACCATCCAACGGTGAAATGATGGCTTTATTCCTATAAGAGTCCTAGCTGTTCTCTGTGGGACATGAATAACCCACAAAGGCTAAACAGTTCTGTTTAAAGCTCACAATTCTAAACAAATAGAAAGGTGGGAGAGATACAAAGTTGCAAACTTACACAGTAGAGTACAGTTGAAGACATTCAAAACACAATGATGGCTTGCTTCTCCTCTATACCTCTGTATCCACAGCCATGCGGCCAGCGGCTTAGGCAGCCAGTGTGTTAGCCAGGCGTGGTGCAAGCCTGTACTCCCGAACTTGAGATGGAAGCTGGAGGATCAGGAGTTCAAGGTCATCCTAGGCTACACGGTGAGTGCCCAGGAGAGGATGCAACAGAAGACCCTAGTCCCTCTCGACTCCCCACCAAGAAAGTTAGAGTTTCTTAATTCACAACATGCTTGTTTTCTCCACAGCCTTCCATCTCTTCAATAAAGCACCTTCTTGCTGCTCTTTCTCTGCAGACAAAAGCTGAGCTCAAATGTGTCTAAGATTTAGGACTGATAACTGATACCAAGCATTGTAAGTTAACGCTTTCTGGGCATGGCATAGGGAATCAGGTACCAAACTTCAGGTCAAATTCCTACCTGACTGATAGGAAAACTGGCTACCTTTTCCTTCAAAATATGCAGCCAACACCAGAAATACTGGATTTTTAATGGCAAAGCTGTCTGTTCTAAGATAAGACATTCCTAAACAAAACTGTCACCTACTTCTAACTTACATTATAGTTCCTCAAAATACAGGTTAAAAGCTGTGTCTTCAGCTAGAGTGTCTGCACTTGGAGTTAAGAGCCTGTACACCACTTCCTCTAGAAACCTTAAAGCCAATCCTTAAGTCCTCTAACTTTCCCACAACTTGAAGGTGGGGATTCTAACAACCAGCCTTCAAGACTATTGGACTGCTGTAAGTCACCTCTCATTGAGCTTAGGAGGCCCACTAATGCTAAGTGGGCCTCAGACACTCTGTGACTCTCAAATGAGGGCCATATCAGTAGATAAAGTGCTGCCTTACAAGCATGAAGACCAAGCTTGGTACCCAGAACCCACATTTTAAAAAGCTAGGTGTGGTGGTATGAGTGTGTAATCTCAGGACTGGGGAGGCAGAAATAGGCAGATACTTGGAACATGCTGGCCAGCCCAGCCCAATTGGGAAATTCCAGGCCAGTGAGAGACCCTGTCTTGAAAAACAATGTGGATGACTTCCTAAGGAATGACATCTGAGGGTGACCTCTGGCTTCCACAGGCACATGTACACACACACACACACACACACACCTGTGACTCTTTAAACTAGCCTCACAAATAACAGATCTGGCTATTTGGGTTAAGGTACAGTAGTGCACATCTGTAGCCCCAAGCGCTAGGGAAGCTGAGATGGGAAGACAGTTTGAGCCCAGGAGTTTACGACCAGCTGGGATTACAGGAACGTATCACCGGTCCCGGCTGTCCCATGTATTATCGTTTCTACAGAACACCAGCCAAGGTATTAATTTATGTTATGTATATGTGTGTGCCTGTGTGTGTGTGTGTGTGTGTGTGTGTGTGTGTGTCACATGTGTGCAGAAGTCTAAGGAGGCCAGAAGAGGACATCCAATCCCCTGGAACTAGAGTTACAAGCAGCTGTGAACCCCCATGTGGGGACTGGAACCAAACCCAGGTCTCCTGCAAAAGCAGTAAATGCTCTTAATGCTGAACCATCTCTCTAGCACCACAGTAGCCAAGTTATAGCGGACGGACAGATGGATGGATGGACAGACGGACGGACAGACGGATGGATGGATGGAAAAATATATACCAAGAGTGCTGAACAAGTGGTCACAGAAGAAGGAAAGAGAAAATCTTAAGAGTCAGAGAGCTGTGTGGCAACAGAAATGAATGTCCAATGGAGAGCAGATAAGCGGGCCTGTAGCAGCATGATGCTTTGTAGAGTCTTGGAAGAACCTACCATAAACCCACAGGACAATAATAGTCACAATAAACTGGGGCTTTAGTTATGGGTGGCCGAGGCTGTGGAGCCAACACGCTGAGTGAAAGGCTAAGTCTCTCACTGCTGAAGGCACCTGAGAAGGGATGCTGTAAGAAGCTGCCTCAAAACTGCACATGCAGCAGGCAGCAGTGCTGTTCGGGGAGTTCCCCACGGCACACTGGTCACCTGTCACCCCATCACAGAGAGCACTTAGCAGCCAGATAAGTCCATCGCTCTCAGAAATCAAGTCACTAGGAGTGGGTGGGCAAGGGAAAGAGAAAGCCCCAAGTGAGAAAGTTTTAAGAAAGAAAAAGAAGAAAAAGGTTAGGCTCACCAGGGATTAAGGACACTGACCTTAATGAACCAAACCAAGGGGCCTCATGTGTTCAAATACACCCAGATAACACTGGGATGGCTCCGTGGGAGATATACACAAGCCAAGTCTCTGAACTTGGGGTATCCAGAGCCTAACCAGAGGAGGGGAGCAGTTGCAGTGACCTCCCGCATGGCCTACGCTGTACTTACTCTCACCGTCCTGCCCGGAGCCACTGTCACCCTAGCAGAGCACTTCAGGCCTAGGTCCTGGTCCTCTGCATTTTAGCTCTGACTTCACAGAGTCAATACCAAAGCACTAAGATGCTTGCCTCAACTCCCCCAACTGCTAGGACTACAGATGTGCACCACCACATCTGGTCAGCTCCTCCCCTCTTCTGGATCACTGCCTTCTGAATTCTGTGATTACAAGTCTCCCTGGATCTCCCGCAAGCTCCTCTTCTATCCAGCCAGTAAGTGGACGAGCCCCAAGCTCTCCCCTCACACCACAGCTTCTCCCTGGGTAGTTAGTTCCGCCTTTCCCTCGGCTTTTTCCCACACATGCTCATGACTTTCCTGTTATCTATGACCCAGATCTCATCTGAGTTCCAATCTCAGACATAAAGCCTTGTTCAGAGCTGGCACTTGGATATCTCACAGCAGTTCATACCTAACAGTGTCTAAACCAGAAAGCGTGTTCACTGTGCCCAGCTGTATCCAGTTCTTTCCCCAGCTCAGAAAACAGATCAGCAACTACCTGGTTCCTCCAGGTGCAAACTCTAGACATCCCCAACACCCTCTGCCCATCTTCCTTTCCTCCCTAGTCAGAGAACCTTGGGTATTCTCCTTATTTTGCTTTTTTCTCCCCCATTTATTTATTTACCCGGTTTTGGGGCATAAGCTCTTGTGTAACTCAGGCTGGCCTCAAATTCTCAGTGTAGCTAATGATGACCTTGAACTCCAGTCTTGCCTTCACTCCCCAAATGCTGGGATGCCAGGCTTCCACCACCGGACCTAGCTGCACCTCTGCCCTTTCGTTAGTACTGGGATTGCAGCTCAGAGCCTAGGCAAGCATGGAGGCTGAGTCACACCCAAGACCCATATTTGCCCTTCCTGTACAAGTGTGCACACTAGTTTCTGCTCATGTCATTTCTAAAGATATCCAGGCTCTGCACTTCCCTGCTTTTCCCATCACTGCCCCGGTCCACTGTCCCGTGCCGTGTCCAGCCCAGCAGTGACCTCGCCTCTGGATAAATCCAGCAGCTTCCTCAATATTCTCACTGCTGACTCTCATTCTGTGCTTGCCAACATCTGGTGCCAACATCTGGGTGTCCTCTCCAAACCATGCACCCACAGTTCGCTTCCTCACACACCCCTCTCTGCTCTCCCCACTCAGCACTAGGTCCTATCATTCTCTCAGCACTTTTTCCTGTGGCAGGTGGAGGACCTCGGCCAAGTCACTCAGCCTAAGCTTCGCTTCCCCATCCGAGACATAAGGGAGGTAACATTTACTTCACGGTTTTGTGGAGACTCCAGGAAGCAACACATGTGGAGTCCTTAAGTCTCTTTTGTATTAGTTATTAGGATTTTCCTTCCTTCATGGCCTTCACCTCAATTTTGGATTATACAGTCATCCTTTTCTGGTTCTGTCTCATTCCCACTCTACTGTAAGTTCAGTAATGACAGGAAAATGCCTGCCTGCTCATCCCTGCGCTCCAGGGTCTGCTACGTCTAACGTAAATGACCTGGTAATTGTTCACTGTGGAGTGTGTAAGAAAGCTCTAGAAGTGGGGGGGTGCGGACAGACATGGACGGATGTGGACAGATGGGTGGTCAGAGACCGGAGGAAGAGCAGCTTGGATACAAGTAACAGGGATGGAGCTGGGATGACAGGGCTCTGGAGCCAGCTCCAGCGCGGCATTAACTTCCGGTGGCCTCTAAGGGCCATATGACCTTGAACAGAGAGGACAAGCAAAGGACCTCACAGATGACAACATTAACCTCTAAATAAAGAAGCTTCTCATGGGGGTCAGAGCAGGACTGTGGGCAGCTTTGGAAACCTCTGAGAAGATGAAATGCATCCAGGAAGAAGCAACAGGAAGACACTGGGGTTTTCTGAGGAGAGACTAGCATGGTCAATCATCATGGTTGATGTAAGCACGTGGGGAGCCTCCAGGGGCCAGGCAACCGGGAGACTGTAACCCCGTGGAATGGCGGAGGCACCTGAACACCAGCAGCACGGTCCTGAGGGGGACTGGGCAGTTCCTAGCGACAATCTGCAGCTCCCATCTGGGGTTTGAAAAGAGGCCGTGCTGCTGAGGAAAAATATAAGCTGGACGCAAGTGACAGGAATCTGCTCTCAATGCCTAGGCTGGAGGCAGCAGGAAAGTGTCCACTGAGGCCCTGCCAACCATCTGCAGCCCTGCTCACTAAGCTGGTCTCTCCCTGCCTTGCCCTGTCAGCTGCCACCTCACCTTTCCGTCTTCCCTCACATATTCCAGACCTTGAAGGACCAACTCCAACCCCCCTCTGCAGGCATATCCTAACGCACGTCTCCTCGGCTCACCAGAACCCCATGTCAGACCTCATTAACCAGGACAATTTCTAAAAATTCACCACTTCATAAAATTTGGATGTGCCATCTCCCCAACAAGCCATGAACCATGTACTTCTGCTACAGCCCCTTCCTTCCGCATCCTGGCTAGAGGATGCCAGTCCCTCCGTGATCAGCACACAGAGCCTTGTGGTGCTCACCGAGCCAGCCAGCCCATGCTCCTGTCCCACCTGCCCCCGGGTGCTGTTCCAGGCACTGGGCACTGCCACACCCAGGGCTGTGATGGTGGAAGACAGGCCATGTGAAGACAGTTTGATGACTGGCCTGGTAGAAGACCTCAGTCCTGCCCTACTGGCCAGGAGCACCAAAGCAAACAGACCTGATCACAGTGTTTGCTGTGCTGATAGAACTGATTTAATGATACAACTGAATGACCTTTTATTGTTCAATAGTGAAACACGGGCTGCTCCCAGCTGAGTGTGGCTCTGTCTGTGTCACCTGGTGAGTGTCCCTTTCTCAGGAAGGTGAAACCGGCTATGGAAAGTCATCCAACAGGTTGTCCTTGGAAAACAAGATCCCTGCTAGAAAATGACCACAGCAACAAAAAGGAGGCTCTGAAAACCCTGCTGCTGGTGCCAGAGATGTGAGTCTGGCACCTACTGTGACAGGACCCGGCGTGACAAGCCATCCCACAACCTCAACTTGGCTCAGTGTCATCCTGTAAGATTCCATGACTGAGTTAGCCAGTCCTGTTCTAGTCTACATCAGACAGGCCCTGTGAGGTAAGGCAGGACACCAGTGCTCCGGAAAGAGCACGCTGGAGAGGTACTCAGTGCACTGGCTGCTCTTGCAAGAGGACCACGGTTCAGTTCCCGGCACTCACATGGTAGTTCACAGCTCACTGCCATCTGTAACTACAGTTCCAGGAGATCTGTGGCCCTCTTCCGAGGTCTGCAAGCACCAGGCGTACATGGCATGAAAATATATACATGTGTAGGTAAAACACTCATACACATACAATTTTTTTTTTTTTTTTTTTTTTTTTTTTGGTTTTTCGAGACAGGGTTTCTCTGTGTAGCTTTGCGCTTTCCCTGGAACTCACTTGGTAGTCCAGGCTGGCCTCGAACTCACAGAGATCCGCCTGGCTCTGCCTCCCGAGTGCTGGGATTAAAGGCGTGCGCCACCACCGCCCGGCCACATACAATTTTTAAAGTAAGCAAATCTGAAAGGGCAAAGCAAAAGGAAGAGAACCGAGAATGGTCAAAGCCAGAGAACAATCTCCCCTACCTGTCCACACCAGGGGACCATGTCAGCCATCAGCCACAGCCCAACCGACCAGAATGCAGACACAGCTCTGCACTGTGGCTACACAGAGCACAGCTACTTCACCAGCACCCTTCCTCCACATTCTGAAACAGGAATGCACGTTTCTGTCCCAGTTCTAACGGACCAGAATCCCAGGGTCAAAGCTCACTGTCAACCCAAAGACTACTACAGCAGAGGAGAGCAGGCCCCAGATACTGCCGAGGCAGCACGCAAGCTCTCCTTCCGTTACTGTCTGCAGTTACTGAACAGCCCAATGTATTCACGCACCCCAGCAACGCCGCCGGCTGAAACCAAAGGCCTCCGGAATTCCCTAACTCTTGAGTATTATTTTCTTGTCAGTTAAACATAAAGCCATCCACTTGTGCCTACTCTATCCCGCTAACCTCACCAGTACTTCACAAACCCTAAATGCTACACATAGGTACACTAATTTCATTCACACTAATGAAAGCAATGCACAGAAATGAAATTTATGTCAATGAATTTCACGGTGATTTTTATTTGATAATAATTACAGTATTTATAGGTGAACATCTGCTGATAGTAACAGTCTAAACCTGGCAGAGTTTAAACTCTTAGCATTTTCCAGGCAGCGTGGACATTATCTGTGAAAGCAATAAAAAAAGCAGTGAATGCATTAATCACAGCGGTATCTGCAAAGCATAAATCTGAAAGCCCTTCTCATCAGCTCAGATTGCTTTCTTATTTTCCACACACCTGATTTTATGCCATCTGTAAGAGGGCAAGACAAACACTGTTGAGGAAATTATATTTCTTGGCTATTTGACTTTTATAAAATGCTCAGGCTAATTTCTGTAAACATAAGATTTACTGCATGACTAAGAAAAACTGATACAGTTAAAAGTCCATTTTTATTAAAAGGAGGCATGGTGACCACAGTGGTTTTACCCTGAGTGGCATCATAGTTACCTTACTGACACCTGTTTTCCATTTACCTTCATCTAGCCTGTGCGATTTTAGTAATACACATGAGCTCTACACCCATTTATGACACAAGCAGCAGAATTGAGAGCCCAGTGGCAACCCTGGAGGCTCTACCTTCCCTTCCTTGGTGGACAGCAACACTAGCATTTCAGCCACTACCTGAGAGCATCAGACAGACGCCCTGAAACTGCAGAGGAAACTCCAATGTGAATGCCAACAGGCAGCACAGACACTTCCTTTGGCCTCCGGGGTCTTAGGTATCATTGGCTAAAGTACGGCCATCTCTATTCTCCAAGGAAAACTAATGATGCCTTTATTCTTTACTTTTAGATAAAGTGAAGTGTGGGTGTCTGTGCATATGTACACATGTAAGTGCAGTGCCTGTGGATGCCAGAAGAGGGCATCAGACCCCTTGGAGCTAGAGTTACCGGTGGTTGTGAGCTTCCTTATATGGAAACTAAAATCGGGTCCTCTATGAGGGCAATATGTGCTCTTAACCACTGAGCTAGTCCCAAAGGGCACTTTCTGGTTTCTAGTCTACTATGGTCACAAAAGTCATCACTGGGCACATTAAACAAAAGTAGTGTCTGTGACAACCACAAATGTTCTGCTTATCCTGTGACAGAAACACAAGCACTAGCATACACTTGCAAACAAAATGACACTTTCTATATGGGCACATCATCTTGGTGGCTGGGAGCAGGAGACGGGGTGGAGGGTGGCTACTGTCGACATCAGAATCCTCTCTTAAGTATAATAGCTTGACTCATAACTCGGATGTGTACAACAAAGAACAAACAACTAATCTGTCCACATGCTAGCAGCCGAGGCCACCACTAAAATCCTGCAGAGGACTGTTAAGACTCCCACTGACACCAGGCATGATGGGGCACGCTTTTAATCCCAGCACTGGGAGGCAGAGGCAGGTGGATCTCTGTGAGTTCAAGGCCAGCCCGGTCTACAAAGAAAGTTCCAGGACAGCCAGGACTGTTACACAGAGAGACCATGTCTCGAAAACAAAACAAAACAAGTGAGCCCCAGGATCTCCAGCTGCACTTGTGCCGTCTCTTTGGCCCAACAAGACACATTTTACAAACCTCCAAACCACTGCTGGGGGCCCAAAACACCGCCACCACAGAGAACATGCCTACCACGAGCCGGTCATTCACTGGATACCCTCCCTCCCTCTCCAGCTCCAGCGATCTCCCAAAGGCCACAGTTACAAAGGCAAGTGAGAGGAAAAAACAAGAGAACAAATGAAGCTCGCCCCTTGCCTTGAAAAAAACTGTCCTGGCTGCTAGATTAGAGCATATGAAAGCATCCCCTTTGGAAGGGAAAGCGAGGACAAGCCAGTTCATGCAGTTCAATCTCAGAAAACCAACGCTCCGGCTGGCCGGCCACCGAGAAAGCAGGGACAAAGAGACATAGGACCTCCTCCAGGAACTCAGGGGATGCAGCTGCTCACAGAGCTCGGGTCCTGTAGTGGACAGCTGTTTGAGCCATGCCCTGAAGCACCGCCCCTAGTAACAGTTACACCTGCCTATGACCTTGAGGTACATGCCCCTGGGGCATGGCCACTGGGGGACCCTTAAGACCTGGGATGCACATACACAGCTCTCTCCTGGCTACCTCGTGGTTTGGATGCTGAGATCTTGGACCAAGCTGTTCAGTGTGGGACATAGCTCAGCTTTCCCCGGACCCTATGATAAATCTCCCGTGGTTGTGAGTTTACCCCTAAAAAAAATTCCTTTGATCATTAAGCTGATTCCGTGGGTTGCTAGCAATTTAATCACATTAGAGCCCCACCTTTACCAGAAGGAAACCCCTCATGGCCTCCACCTAGAGGCCCTCACATGCCCAAAGGCACCAAGACAGGTGCAGTGCCTAGCCATTGCTGCTTACCCACGCCCAGCCCTGAGTGTGTTCCAACCTACAAGGGTGGCTGGCCCCAGACACCGGAGAGTAAAAGAGCGGCCAGCCTTCCCAGGGCTGGTCTGGGTCCTTCCCGGTCAACTCTGCCTGCTGGCCCTGGGGAAGCTGCTTCCTGGGCTCGAGAACCTCATGGGCTGACTTCTGAAACTTAAAATGTCCTCCCTTTGAAAGCTTCCTGCTTCATTCACCCCATTCATTCATTCACAGTTTCTCACCATGGAACACACACCTACATTTCTAAGTGACATTTTTCTTCTTTCAGACCCTGCAGGTGACAAATGCCCGACAGTAAGGTCACGTCCGTTACAGCCTCCCCCTCCTCGTGTCTACGTGAGCAGAAAAGCAAAACTCCTTTGCAAATGCCAGCCCTGCCCTGGCCAAGTCCAAGCACTCTGAGCATCTTGAGACCAAGGCCTCCAAGTGTGGCTATCTAGCGCCATCACACTGCCCACCCACAAAGTACTGCAGAGCTGACATGCCACCACTAAGGGCAGAGGCTACAATGATGGACACCTATGGCTACCTCACCAACCTGTACCAGAGAATCCAGGAATTTTCACATTTACGATTAGCAAGTATTTATACCCATTTAAAATATCAAATGAATTTATATTATATGGAACTAACCACATTTTAGAATAAAACCCCTTTAGGAAAACAAGATCAAATGTATTCTGCTGGCTACTTATTACTATAACAAAGCCTGAAAGAGCCCTGAGCTTAGAACAGGTTTTCATCCAAGGCAAAATCACTGAAGACACTCTAAAAGCGTATAGCTCATTTTCTACAGCAGCAAATGAAGCAAAGAATAAAGCTTGTGATACCACTTGACACACACTAATAAGCAAGCCACTTAAAAACTGTAACACTCAAGCAAGTGTAATCCTGAAAGGCTTTGTTTTATTTATTGTTTTGAGACAGCCCCATGTGGCCCAGGCTGGTCTTGATCCTTCTGATTCCAGCTCCCAGCTTACTGGGATTACAGGCTGCACCACTGTGCCTGGTGAAAGACCTCGTGTGGCGCTAGGCATTCAGCAGTTAAGAGTACTAGCTGTTCCTCCAGAGAACCCGGGTTCGATTCTCAGCACCTACATGGTGGCTAACAATCATCGGTAACTCCAGTTCCAGGGGACCCATCGCCCTCCTTTGGCCTCTGCAGGGCAGACTGCACACACATGTGGTGCACAGACACACATGCAGCCAAAACACTCATACATGGAAAATAAAAATAAATCTTTTTAAAAAAAGACTTTACATAATAAAAATGAAAAGACTATTTAAAGAACAAAATAAATGGCTGGACATAAGTGTTGCACACCTGCAAAATCCTAGAACCTGGGCATCAGGCATCTAAGGCAGAAAGATTAAAAGTCTGGGGCTAGCCTAAGCTACCTGGTGAGATCCTGCCTAAAAAAATAATAATAACGAATAAAATGTTTGTTAAAATATAAACATTGAAAAATGGAGGCTAGGGAGATGTCTCAGTGGATAAGAGCACTTACTAGGCAAGCATCAAAACCTGAGGGGAGTGTGTGAGCATATGTGCATGGTGTATGTGTGTGGTGTGTGATGTGGGTGCATCCATGAACACACATGCAAAGTTAAAGCAAGGATTCCAATCTCTCTCTCTCTACCTCACTTCCTGAGACAGTCTTTCACGGAACCTGAGAAGCAGGGCGTGGCTGCTGATGCCTGTGACTCCAGCACTGGACAGATGGAAAGACAGGCGGCTCCCAAGAACTCTCGGCCCCAGCCAGCCTAGTCCAAATGCCAGGCTTCCAGTTCAGTGAGAGACCCTGTCTCAGACAACAAGACAGAAAAAGAAAAAGACATCACTTCCTAAGTTAGCCTTTGCCTGTGCGGTACATGGATACACTCACACCTCATACATGCAACACACACACATACCTGAGAACAGCAAAAACAGTACTGGCCCACATAGCTTTGAAGGACACACACGTCTCATAGTATATGCATGCCCACCACACCACACACACACACACACACACACACACACACACAGTGGTGGTATTGTGTTTCCCAAAATATCGTGCACCCTAATAAACTTATCTGGGGTCAGAGAACAGGACAGCCACAATTTTAAACATAGAGGATAGGCAGTGGTAGCACACGCCTTTAATCCCAGAATTTCAGAGGCAAAAAGTTCCTCTGGATCTCTGTGAGTTCAAGGCCATATTGGAAACAGCCAGGCATGGTGACACACGCCTTTAATCCCAGGGAGTGATGGCAAAAACAGAAAGATATATAAGGTGTGGAGACCAGAAACTAGCAGCATTTGGCTGGTTAGGCATTTGGCTGGTTAAGCTTTTAGGCTTCTAGCAGCAGTTCAGCTGAGATCCATTCGGATATGAGGACTCAGAGGCTTCCAGTCTGAGAAAACAGGATCAGCTGAGGAACTGGCAAGGTGAGGTAGCTGTGGCTTGTTCTGCTTCTCTGATCTTCCAGCGTTCACCCCAATAACTGGCCTCAGGTTTGATTTTATTAATAAGAACTTTTAAGATTCCTGCTACACACACACATACACACACATCTCATAGTATATGCATGCCCACCACACCACACACACACACACACACACACACACACACACACACACACACACGTCCCATAGTATATGCATGCCCACCCCCTCACACACACACTAAATAGAATATAATTTTTAAAAACTGACAAGGTTAACTACCATATGCTCCAGAAAGATTCTCCCAGCTCCCAGCTCTTTGCATCCATCTCCTCTTCACTACTGCACGTCTCAGCAGCCTGGACTCCAAGGGCCAACAGTTTACACCCACCTTTATTTCCCTTGCCTTTCTATTACTCCATGGCACTTGTTTGCACAAAATTCAGCTGTCTTTTTTTTTTTTTTCAGCCCAACCCAGTACCTACTCCAAGCCTGTGTCCATGCAGCTGAACACAGCTGGATGAAACAAAATCTTCACTTTGAAAGCTGCACCACTGCTGTGGGGTGTCTCTCAGTACTCTGAATATGTGCTGCTCCCATTGGTTAATAAATAAAGCTGCATTGGCCTATGGCAGGGCAGAATAGAGCCAGTGGGAAATCCAAGCAGAGAGACAGGGAGAAGAGGGCGGAGTTAAGGAGATGCCATCCTGCTGCCCAAGGAACAAGATGCCAGCAGACCAATAACGCCACAGCTATGTGGCAAAATATAGATTAATAGAAATGGGCTAATGTAAGAGCTATCTACCAATAAGCCTGAGCCATAGACCAAACAGTTTGTAATTAATATTAAGCCTCTAAGTGATTATTTTAAAAGCAGCTGCGGGACCACAGGATCATGGGACTGGGGTAGGACAGAGAAAAGTGTCCGGCTACACACCATAATCTTTAATGGCACTACAAATGTCCCAGCATCAGCCCCCTCTCCCTAGTTAGTTCATTACCTTAAACTCCAAGGTGACTCTTCCTTTTGTTATCTCCCTAGACCTCCAATGCCTCTTGCTAGCAGTCAAAGGCCTCACCAAAAGAAGAGACACAATCAGAAGAGAGTTGTGTCTTCTTAGGATGAATGTCCTTCCTAATGCAATGACAAACTGGCCCTGTGTCTGCACGGCCACTCCAGTCCTACCCCTCTTGCTAACCTGGACCTGCTTTCACCACTACCCTCTGGTAATTCTCAAACTGTCATCTCGGCTGAGTTCTGACCTCATAGCTGGTTTCTCCAACTGAATGACAGTGTCTCACCCCAATGTGTACACAACAGGCTCTTAGTCCCTTCCCCCGCTCCGCCATCCCCTGACTTTGCAGCTCAGCATGAGGCACCAGTCACATCCTCCTCCATCTTACAGCTTAAACCAAAACCTTGGGGTTATCCTTAAGACCTTCTCACCCTCACCCCACATCAAATCCATCTGCAAGTCTCTCTCTCTCTCTCTCTCTCTCTCTCTCTCTCTCTCTCTCTCTCTTTCCTATATGTGTGTGGTGCTGGGATGGACCCCAGGGCCTTGTGCATGCCAGGCAGGCAACTATACCACTGGCTACAGCCCCAGCTCTTTACACAGTCTTGATATCCATCTTCAAACCTACGGGAAATCGCCCTGCCCATTTCTCTCCAGCTCCACTGCTGCGTCCACTCTCTGGTTCCGGCTTGGACCATTCCAACCGAGTCCAGGCAGTTAGCCTGCTTCCACTTTCCCTCTTTCCACTGATCCTTGGCAGAGGCACTGGAGCAAGTGTTGTTGTTGTTGTTGTTGTTGTTTGTTTGTTTGTTTGTTTGTTTTAGAACAAAAGCCAAGTCTCTGTACTTGCAATCCTCTGGCATCTGTCCTTTGTAGAACAAAGCCAACAAGGTCCCAGAGCCCCGTCTTCTCTCTGTCCACTCTAGAACACTACCCTTCTGGTTCTCATCCCATCGTTGGAGATTATTTTGTATGAGGAAATCTGTCTTCTCCGCCTGGAATGTTCTTTCCATAGATCCACACATACTAAGCCCTTTCATGTCAATCAGTCTCCCTGTGTTCTCTCCTCAGAGAGACGATGTGATCTTAAAGACGGCCTCCCCTCCTGGGCTGGTGGGGTAGTTCCACGTTCAGGATCCTAGGTTCAAACCCCAGCAGAAAAAAACAATGCCTTGGTCTTTGCCCTTTATTCAACATCTGGTCTAGTTTATCACGGAGCCCTCCATGAGCTCAGACCACATCTCCTACTCCTCTGCTTAGCATCTGTTTTCTCCACTGGACTGGAAGGTTCCCAAGCTTAGAGTAATGCCAACCACAGAGACAGTGCTTAAGTACGCAGAGAATTAAGGAGTGCTACTTGTAAAACTCAAAGATTGGTCAGGCAGTGGTGCACACGCCTTTAATTCCAGCACTTGGGAGGCAGAGTCAGGAGAATCTCTGCAAGTTCAAGGCCAGCCTGGTCTACAGAGCAAGATCCAGGACAGGCACCAAAACTACACAGAGAAACTCTGTCAAAAAAAATGATGAAGGTGAGTGAGGCTCTGTCAACATCGCTGGCTTGCTCTCGGGCTGAAGCAGAAGGAAGGCAGCTGCTGTGTCTGGGAGCTGGCCTGGGTTCTCCTCTTTCTTGCTTTGGTGTATTCTTTTTGTAAGGTTTTGTTGTTGTTGTTGTTGTTATTGTATTTAGTGTGTGTGTGTGTGTGTGTGTGTGTGTGTGTGTGTGTGTGTACACATGTGCTATAGTGCAAGGGAACAACTTTAGGGAGTAGTTCTCTTCTTCCACCATGTGATTCCTGGGGACTGAACTCAGGTCATCAGGGTTAGCAGCAAGTGCCTTTACCTGCTGCGCCATCTCACCAGCCCATGTTCCGGTTTATTCTTTGGGTCAGAGACCCTCGTCACAGCCCAAGCTGACCTCACACTGTGGTCTTCCTGCCTCAGTATCCTAAGTGCTAGGACTACAGATGAAGCACCACACCAGCAGGTACTCCCCTCTCGAACACAACATCAACAACAGAGCCATACTGCAACCATCATGAATTAGGAAAAGCAGTGAACTCTATGACCATTTCTGCACACAGACAGGTATAAGGCCCTAGTGCGGCACACAGAACGCCACTGCCACACACGGGACGCCACTGCTTACTGGCTAATGCTGCTTTCTCTTTTTTCTCTGTTTAGCCCTGGCTCCTTCTTTGTCTAATCTCCCTAAAGGCAAGATTCATAAAGTGCTGAATCACAGACCTGCCCTTTTTTCTGACAATACCCCATCAAGGGCAAAGCTGGCTCCTCAGAACATTCCAAATCTGCTAGTATAAGCAGAATTTCACCACCAGGTCTTCAACGCTGTCTTCCTGAGATCGGCACAGTGTGTCTTCCCTCTCTGCAATGAGCAATGGCGCCCAACTTGTTAGTTACGGGTGTGTTCTGGTTGTGTGTGGGCAGTGATAGCTGGTCATGACACCAGTGCCAGCACAGGCCACTGTGCAGGTAGAAGTCACAGGGCCTGCTGAGAAGTGAGGCCAGGATGTAATGTTGGTGCTGGTTCCCCTTCCTAAACTGGAGGGAAAAGCCCAGGCAGTGAACCGTCATGGTGAGTAATGGCACGGTTACTCCAAGATGCCTTCTGCGCAGCTGCCCTCCCACCCCGGCCGCAGTAGTGCTGGAGGACCAACTCAGGACAGAGCCTGAGGCAACACCGCTCTAGCACTTCAAGCTACATGTTCAAGCCCAATAAATTAGCCCAGGCTTAAAGAAGTCAAACTGTACACAGTAAGAATTTTAATAAGCTTGGAAAAGGCTACCTGGAGCTATGTACAGCTCACTGTACCCGAGAGATGCCCTGCCGCCAGCCACAGAGTGCTGAGTCCCTGACAAGGGCTGCGGAGCGCGAGGCAGCAGGAACAGGGAGTCGGTTTGGTCCAGGTTTTCTCAGGAGTTGGGGACTTACAGCAAGTGGCTGGCAGCCAGATGACAGACAAACAGACCAGGGCAGGCAACGAAGCAGAGCCAACGGCATTTACCAGGAAAACGTGTCAAGGGTTCCTTCGGTGGGAATCTGGTGCTTGCACACCCTCGTGGAAACCAGCAAACACTGTAATCAATGTCTACACTGTAATCAATGCCTGTTTGTACTCAGAACCATTCTGGGTACAATGGAGAGTTAAGCAAACATGCTCCCTGACTCCTAGATGCCAACACCTAACATAAATAAAAACAATAAATCTGTCCAAAGGATTACTAAAGTAACTGAGCAAACATGAGCTAGTCAGAAGCATTTACCTTACACAAATGCAGTGGAGTAATCATGAAGGCTAAGTCATGGGAGATGACTCTCTGAACAGGGTGGGGCCCAAATGGAACAGTTACCTGGGAAGGCTGAGTCTCCAAGGGGGAGGTCAGATTTGGAGAAAACGTTCAAGGGCTGGATACCAGGCTAGGAGGGGGGCAGGAACTGGGAAGAGATACAGCTTAGGAGAGGGTGTAGAGGCAAAAATACAACTATGAGATTTTTTTTAAGTGCCCTGAAAAAGTAGAGAAAACAAGCAGGTTGTGTTTCTCAACTGGCCTCTCCACACACCCTTCTAATATACAGAAAAATGCTCACATCCTCATTTAGTGTTATTTAAAATACAGAAAAAGACTAAATAGTTTACCCAACCCCAAATTAAAGCTATAGTGGCTTCAGAATCTGATATTTCATTTCCTCTCTCTCTCTCTCTCTCTCTCTCTCTCTCTCTCTCTCTGTGTGTGTGTGTGTGTGTGTGTGTGTGTGTGTGTGTGTGTGTGTGTTCGTGTGCATGTGCGTGTGCGTGTGTTGGACAAGGTCTTGCGATTTAGGTCAGGCTGGAACTCACATGTAGTCCAGGCTAACCCTGAATTCACAATACTGTCTCGGTTTCCCAAACACTAGGATTACAGGTGTGTACCGCCACACAGTGCTGATTTCTAAGTACCACAGAATCAACCCTTCCCCCAGAGCTAGACCTGCCTGAGTCAGCAGGGACAGTCTCTGTCACTGAATTCATAAGGAAGAGAGGGTGTGGCTCCTAGTCCACATAGGACCAGACAAGCAGTAGTCACAGAAACCTAACAGGGCTGTTGACAAAAACAGAACCTGGCACATCAGTAATTCACAGGAATTACCTGATTAAAATTTTTGAAGACGAACTCTTTGTAGATGGCATCTCTCTCACTTAATTCCGACCATCCTGCTGCTTTCAAGCCAGGAATAAGTTGGTTCCTCTCCTCTGCTGTCAGCCACTGTGCACCTGAAGACTAGAAAGAAAACACATTTCTTGTCTGAAAGGGCCAGCATTTATCTAAACTCTTTCCATAAACTTATACCTCTTTAGGAAGCAATATAGAAAGAAAGTCTCAAGGGTAACAAATTCTAGCCATCTCTCATCCTTTACTCTCAAAAGACAGGCAAACTCGGCCAGGCAGCGGGGTGCATGTCTTTAATCCCAGCACTCGGAGGCTGAAACAGGCAGATCTCTGTGAGTTAGAGGCCAGCCTGGTCTACAGAGTGAGTTCCAGGACAGTCAGAGGTACACAAAGAAACTGTCTTGAAAAAAAAAATTTTTTTAAAGATAGGCAAACTCTGTGAGGTCTGTCCAAAAGAAAATGGCTGTTGTCCTGTCTCCACCCGAGTGCTGCCTCAGACTCCACAGTTCAGCAACTCTGGTTTCTAACAGCTACAACTAAGCCTACTACTGCCACTGGCCTTCTTAGATGCTACAGAGTTCCAGGATGTGCAACCGAGGCAAAAGCAACTCTCTAGGGAAGCTGCTGGGAGGCCCAGGACCGGAACTCAGGGCTCTAACCCTGGTCTGCTGTCCTTTGGATGGACTTCCAGCACCTCCTGTCTGCAGCTCACTGAGGGGGTTGAACTACTGAGGGTGTCTATTCCCTTTCGTATATAATGAAATCCTCTCTAGAGAGTGTGGAACCAAGTGTACATTTCCATGGAATTTCCTATAACCACTCTGGGGGTCCACAGCCCCTCTACTACAGGCAAAAAGTCCTTGCCTTGATAACAAGAGCACCAGAGAAACCAACTCCCTTCATGTGTCGCTGGAGCACCCGGAACATGCACAGCACCTGCCTGCGCTGTCCACCTCATTCCTGCCCTCCAGTGACAGTAGCAACTGTCCTTCATCCTGTACCTTCCTCTGCTAACTAAAACGTTAAACACCATGGACACATTACTGTAAACTATGAACACAGCTTCTCACTCCAGCGTAAGCACCTACGGCCACCTCACCTCCTTGCAGGGTGACTGTAGGCTCTGGTGAGACCTAGACTGAACTGACGTTGAAGGTGCTGGGGGAGGGGTGGAGCTGCGGGCTCTGGACTCTAAACATGAAGCTGCAACTCATTCCTGCTTCTGAAATCCTCAAACTTGCTATCACAGACATTAATACAGTTAAGAAGGTACAAACGCCAGACGATAGTGGCGCACTCCTTTAATCACAGCACTTTGGGAGGCAGAGGCAGGCAGATCTCTGTGAGTTCAAGGCCAGCCTGGTCTAGAGACAGCAAGTTCCAGGACAGCCAGGGCTGCACAGAGAAACCCTGTGTCAAAAAAAAAAAAAAAAAAAAAAAAAAAAAAAAAAAAAAAAAAAAA
>CABHPP010123239.1:27489-62730 GCA_902168425.1 Peromyscus attwateri | reverse complement strand
TTTTTTATTTCCTCTTTAATGGAGTTTTTCATTTCCTCTTTAAGGGAGTTTTTTATTCCCTCTTTAATGGAGTTTTTCATTTCCTCTTTAAGGGAATTTTTTATTTCCTCTTTAATGGAGATTTTCATTTCCTCTTTTAGGAAATTTTTTATTTCCTCTTTAAGAATATTTTTTATTTCTTCTTTAAGGGCCTCTATCATCTTCTTTAAGTCATTGTTAGGATTAATTTCTTCTGTTTCTTCTGCCTTGGTATGTTCAGGACTTACAATTGTAGGGTCGGTAGGTTCTGGTGTTGTCATATAGGCCTTTATGTTGTTGCCTGTATTTTTCCGCTGGCGTCTACTCATCTCTTTCTCTGCTCAGTGCAGATGGTGTGAGACCCTAACCCTTCAGGCTTACACCTCTAAGCCTCAGAAATGAGAAACTTCAAGCACCGGGAAATGAGAAACTAAAAATCTGGTTCTCTGGGCAAGCTGACCACCCCTGTTCTCAGTCTGTGAGGTGTATACTTACGATTCTGGTGCTCTGGTTCGGTGGTTGTGTGGTCTTAATAAGTTCTTTTGAGAGCTTCTTGAAATACAGGATCCAAAGACACCTCTTACTCCGTGGCTTGCTGTATAGCTGGGTGGCTGGCCCCTGATGTCTTCCTCCTTCAGGTTCCTGCGAGCACCGCGGTGTCCTCCCTCCTTGCCTCTGTAGCCACAGCTGCACTGATCCCTGCCAGGGAGCTCAGGTCTTGCAGGGCGCTGCACTCTCCACTAGTTCCCAATTGAGAAGCAATCAGCAAGGTGATTAACATCCACTGTGCGGGTACAGGTGTCCCTGATCCTTGTAGCTCCTCTTCTTGTGTTCACCCAGCTCTGTCGCGCCCCAAGGGGTCACCCAGGGAGCCCCCGGCTGCTGCTCCTTCCCTGTGCTCGCCACGACCACGCCGCACGTACCGCGCCTCTCACCCGTGCGTTCGGCGATCCGCTTACCCGCAGGCCTGGGGAGACCGCACAGGAAGGATCGATCCAAACCGCGGATTCCCGAGGAAGGCAGAAAAACTCTGATGCTCTAGCCAGCTTTTCTTAAATTAATCCTTCTATCTTTTTTCTCTGAGCTTTTATCTTTCACTTTTTCTGTATACCTTTTTTGACGTCTTTCTTTGTGGCCCTGTTCCTCTTACTTCCACATCAGTTCATCATCCTATTTTGCTCTCACACACGGCCCACCAGCGGCAGCCGCCATCTTGATTCTGACTGTGATGTTTTTTATAATCCACATTCTTTTCTGCCATTTCTGTAGCTTTAAGAGATGCTTCTTCTTCCAATAGCAGATCTTGGCCTCTTCCTTCCATTTCTCCTCAAGAGTATCTGTCATTGCCTGTTATTTGCATCGACCTCATGAGCCAGATGCCCCAGGTAAGCAACCTTGTCATAGGGTGGAGGGATATCATCCAACACTTTAAGGAGTTCCAGGGCAGCCTGGCTTTGATTGGTCTTGTGGGGCAGCATACCTCATGCAGTGCACCAAAACTATGGCTCAGGCCTTGGAATTAGTAGGGGCCTCGAGAGATTGGTGTTCATCCACTTTCAGAGAAAGACCAAGTACTTTAACTTGCTTCTGTAGAAATTTCCAGAAATGTTGATGCCCTCACCGCACACAACTGCCACCTTCAAGCCCAGTAGTACCTGCTTGGCCACAATGGCCACCAGGTGGCCAAAATACCCTTAGCCATCTAGCAATTAGAACCCACCTGTGGTGATATTTTGTTTGTTATCTAACAAATAAAGCTTACCTGAAAATCAGAGAGCTGAGCTAAGCCACTAGTTAGCTATAGAGGCCAGGCAGTGGTGGCACACACCTTTAATCCCATCACTTGGGAGGTAGAGGCAGACAGATCTCTGTAATTTCAAGGCCACCCTGGGCTACACAAGATTGATCCAGTCTAAAAGGGAAACAGAGCCAGGGAGTGGTAGCTTACACCTTTGATCCCAGCACTTGGGAGGTGGAGACAGGAAGTGATTGGCTGGGCAGAGAGAGGAATATAAGGTGGGAGGAGACAGGAGCTCATTTTCTTCCAGGCTGAGGATTCGGGAGAGGTAAAAAGTCTCTCTAGTGGCTGGTTCCTTTACTGATCTTTCAGCATTTACTTCAATATCTGGCTCTGGGTTTTTATTATTAAGAACAATTAGGATTTGAGCTACATATGCCCCTCTGCCATCTTCGTCAGCCACCTGGGAAAAAAGCTAACCTGAATTTCTTGGTTATCCTAAAGAGTTTGTAATAATAGCTTTCAAGGTCTAGAAATTAATATTACTTTTTTTTTTTTTGAGACAGGGTTTCTCTGTGTAGTTTTGGTGCCTGTCCTGGATCTTGCTCTGTAGCCGAGGCTGGCCTCGAACTCACAGAGATCCATCTGGCTCTGCCTCCCAAGTGCTGGGATTAAAGGTGTGTGCCACTACTGCCCGGCTATGTTACATTTTTAAATGAGCTGCATAGGTACAATACCTTAAACAAGAGTAGAAATATAGACAGTATGTTATAACAATAAAACCTTAAATTTGTATCAATATACAAAAATCCATACCTGTGTAAAATATTTGGGACTAGTAGTTGCTTTTCAGTAGAGTCAATCTTTCCTTTTATTGTATCATTCCTATATCCCCCCTTTCTTTCTTTTCATTCCCCATCCCCATTTTTTTCAAGACTATATTAGAAGAGAAAGGATAGCAGAAAGAGAAAGAAATTCCTTAATCTAACCTTCTTTGTTTAGCTTCGTCCATGACCATGACCAGTAACAACTTGTAACTAGTCCCCCTAAACAATGACAAACATACCGCCCGGCTTGGTAGCACATGCCTTTAATCCCAGCACTCCAAAGGCAGAGCCAGGCAGATCTCTGTGAGTTCAAGGCCAGCCTGGGATACAGAGTGAGCTCCAGGAAAGGCTCCAAAGCTACACAGAGAAACCCTGTCTCAAAAAACAATGACAAACATCCATAACCCACCTAACGACCAAAAATAACCCACTCTACCTCTTGGGAATGTGGGCATTATGTTCTTAAAATTACTTCCTGTTGTCTGGGAGTGACAGCAACTTTAGTGGATCCTGAAAAAATTGGGACGATGGTCAAGTCCTGGGAGACCTAGCTGTTGTCAGTGTGATGGGAAAGTTGCAGGGCTTATCTGATGTTCTGGCTGGAGTAGTCTATAAAGCAGGACCATCTCAACTAACTGCTTTGAAGTTATCCTGAGCAGTTTGTAATCTGAAACTGATCTTTGGATGGTGTTTGTCAGCTCAATGGCATTATCACAATCCAGGTAGCTTTGTCGTTGCAGGGCCCCATCGTCTTTTTGGAGGCCTCAAAGGTCACTGTTAGGAATGGTCATGATTCACTACATAAAAGTTACACATTTTAAATGCCATATACAGCAGACCTCTGAAAGGTTAGAGGATCACAAACTATTTAAGTACATCCAGAGTATACAAACTTAGTTCCTACTTACTATTTTTATCTTTTTTTTTTTTTTTTTTTTTTGGTTTTTCGAGACAGGGTTTCTCTGTGTAGCTTTGCGCCTTTCCTGGAACTCGCTTGGGAGACCAGGCTGGCCTCGAACTCACAGAGATCCACCTGCCTCTGCCTCCCGAGTGCTGGGATTAAAGGCGTGCGCCACCACCGCCCGGCCACTATTTTTATCTTAAGAAAAGTTTTTTAAAGAGTCAAAATAAAGCAAAAGAATTATGAGATTAGTGGTGATAAATAGAATGATCCCTTGATTTTAGTGTTCTTCTACACCATACCAGGTGGCTCTTCTGACATGAGACAGAGATTTTGGATTTTCCTTTAACAAACATACTTGGGTTTAGAGAAGGAGGGAGCCACGGTCCAACTCCAAAGCTACCTTTGAATTTTAATTGAATTGGGGCCACAATAAGACCATTTAACGTTTGTTTGTAGAGAGAAGCAAAAACAAGTATTTGGGAAGATTTATGAAATTCTACTGTGTTGGAAATGTGCTACATCATTAGGCCAATTTACTTTTTTTTTTTAAGATTTATTTATTATGTACACAGAAGAGGGTGCCAGATCCCATTACAGATGGTTGTGAGCCACCATGTGGGTGCTAGGAATTGAACTCAGAACCCGTGGAAGAGCAGTCGGTGCTCTTAACCTCTGAGCCATCTCTCCAGCCCGATTTACTCTTTTTCTTGGGACATTTTCTCTTGATTCATCCTTCTTCTTAATCTCTTTTTTTTTTTAAAGATTTATTTATTTATTATGTACACAGTGCTCTGTCTGCACATATCCCTGCAGGCCAGAAGAAGGCACCAGATCTCATTACAGATGGTTGTGAGCCACCATGTGGTTGCTGGGAATTGAACTCAGGACCTATGGAAGAACAAGCAGTGTTCTTAACCTCTGAGCCATCTCTCCAGCCCCTTAATCTAATTCTTAAATGTCTCATTTGTCTTCAGATTCCTTAGTTGTACATTTTTATTCTCCTGGAAAGACAAAATAAAACCCTGCCACAACCCTAACTTTGGGGAGTTCCTTTAGTGGTAGATTATATATTTGTTAAAGCAAAATGTTTTTTGGCAAGAGAAAAAGTATTATTTTTTTAATACCTGATCAAATGAAAGGCATTTGTTAGACATGTTTTTAAAAAAATATTTATTTTTGTGTGCATTGGTGTTTTGCCTGCATTTTATGTCTGAGTGAGGGTTCCAGGTCCCCTGGAACTAAGGTTACAGAGAGTTGTGAGCTACCATGTGGGCTCTGGGAATTGAACTCAGGACCTCTGGAAGAGCATCCAGTGCTCTTAACCACTGAGCCATCTCTTCAGCCCCTGCATTTTGTAGTCTGTTCAGTTAGTTTGGATTGAATGACCAAGCTGTTTGATGAAATATTGCCTCTCCTAATTGAGAGGTATCTCCTGTTCGAATCTAATCTTTATCAATCTTGATGGTATCCACAGCTTTTCGTCTCCTGCGGAAAAAAAACAAAACCTCTTCCCCAATGTAACACATATCCTGGTTTCCATTCTGAGGTCAACACATCTTTAATATATACAGGCTGACTTAATTCTCGGTTTTTCTCTACTATCCAATGTCTCCCTGCAGCTGTCGTTCCTTTGTCATTAGATTTTAAATATTTAAAGTTAATAAAGCACTGTGTAATCTATCTCAGGGGTCTTTATTACCCCTGTTTATTAAACATATCTTTTAAAGTGCAATTAGATCTTTCTGTAACTGCTGGTCCAGTAGGATTGTGTGTTACCAGTAATACACTTTATATTGCAATATGCAAAAAAACTGTTTCATGTTACTAGAAATATATGCTGGCACACTGTCAAGTCTTAATTTGTACAGGTATCCCTATAATGGACATGACTTACAATAGATGTGTAATTACAGAATCAGCCTTTTCAGAACCTAAAACAGTTGTCCACTGAAATCCTGAATATATATCTATGGTATGATGCACATACTTTAATTTCACAAACTGCAAAATGAAACACATCCATTTGCCAAATTTCATTTCTTTGAATAACTTTTGGGTTCCTTTCTGCACGTAATATAGTTTGGTTATATAAGAACAAGACGGACATTTCCTTGGCTTCTTGCGAAGTGATGGAAAAAAAAAAAAACTTTCTTCAAACCTTTGCTATTAACATGTGCCAGAGGGCCTGGTAGACCCATATGGGATCTGGTTCTTGTTATATACAAGGCATGATTTCTATTTCTGATTACTTGATGTAGTTGAATAAATAACAAAGTTAATTCTGAATTATCTGGAATAAGTTCAGCAGTTTCAATGTGTAAAACAACTCACTCTGCATATTTAGAGTCAGTAACTTGTGGGAGCCCACAAGTGACTCAGTTTCCCAGTTTGAATCTGAAGTCTATTCTGAGTCAATAGAGTTCAGGCTTGCTTGCTCCAGGGCTGTGAGAAAGTCCTGATTAGCCTATAGAGTCTCCCTGAAGGACGGTGAGAAAGTCCTGAGTAGCCCATGGGAAGAAACACACTAGCTATACACAGGCTGCTGATGCCAGCTGGAGGTACACAGAGATAGAAAATGAAACTGCCTGCTCCTTGATTCAAGGACAGGACAGACAGTGGTTGAATGCCTGTGCTGTGCATTGTTCTACTTCTCTCCTTCAAGACTGTGTATAAGCTGGCTGTGAAATAAACTCAGGGGCTGGAGAGATGGCTCAGAGGTTAAGAGCACTGGCTGCTCTTCCAGAGGTTCTGAGTTCAATTCCCAGCAACCACATGGTGGCTCACAACCATCTGTAATAAGATCTGGTGCCCTCTTCTGGCCTGCAGGGATACATGATGTATACATAATAAATAAATAAATCTTTAAAAAAAAAAAAAAGAAAAAGAAATAAACTCAGGACTGGCTGGCACTGGCTGGCAGTCCTCTCGACTCTGTTGTCTTCTTTGTTGTGTCTACAATCCGAATGCCTTGACCCAGATAACCAGGTGACTTGTCAGCAGTCTCCGACAGATGGTGCCCAATGTTAAGAGGTTCTGGAAAAATCTAATAATACCATGAGAATAGCATATAATTCTGATTTTTTACCTGAATTGTAAGGGCTTCAAGCCACTTTATTTTTCCTAATTTATAACCTACCTTTTCTGATTTATTTGCATTAGTATAGAATGTACAGGTTCCAGAAATTGGTGTTCCTTTTATTATATAAGGGAGAATCCAATTAGACCTTTTTCTAAACTTAAGTCTCTTGCTTTGGGAACATTTGTTGCTTATCTCTCCCCAAAACTTACTGTAAACTCTTTTTCAATGTTCATTTTCTGCCATGAGGCAATTTCAGCATTAGTAAAAGGTACCACAATTTTTGCTGGGACTATTCCTGCTAATTTGCAAAGACTCGATTTTCCTTTCAGAATCAACTCAGAAACCTTTTCTACATGGGTCTTTAATTTTTTACTGTCTGTCTGCTAAAAATATCCATTCTAAGCTATTATCTTCTCTCTCCATAAGAATTCTCATAGGAGAATGGGTAGAAGGTAGAATGACTAGTATACAATCAAGCTCTGGATCCAAGAGACTCACATACCCATTCTGTAACTTCTCTTCTACCAGAGTCAATTCTCTCTGAGCCTCAGCTGATAATTTTCTAGAACTACTTAAATCCTAGTCATCTTGTAAGGTTTCAAACAAATTACTTAGCTCTTAAGTAGTTAATCCAATTGTGGGCCACAGACAGTATCTCCCAGCAATTTTTGAAAATCATTAAGAGTTTGTAATTGGGGAGCTGGAGAGATGGCTCAGTGGTTAAGAGCACTGACTGTTCTTCCAGACGTCTTGAGTTCAGTTCCCAGCAACAGCATGGTGGCTTACAACCATCTGTAATGAGATCTGGTGTGCTCTTCTGGCCGGCAGGGATACATACAGGCAGAATACTGTATACATAATCAATAAATAAAAAGTTTGTAATTGGTCTCTCATTTGTACTTTTTGTGGTTGAATTTTCTGTAATACTATCTTATATCCTAAATAATTAATAGAATCTCCTCTTTGTATTTTTTAGGAGCAATCTGTAATCCCCAACAAGGAAAAATTCTCTTTACTTTGTCAAACTTTCGCCCCCCCCCCAAGGTATCTGTGTCTGAATCAGCCAGTAAGATATCATCCATATAATGGTAAATTATAGATTGAGGGAACTGTTTACAAATTATTTCTAATGGCTGTTTTGTAAAATATTGACACATGGTAGGGCTATTACATTCCTGTGGAAGAACTTTTCAACAGTACCTTTAAACAAGCTGGGAATTATTAAAAGCAGACTCCATGAAGGCAGATTTTTCTCTATCCCATTCTTATAAAGGTATAGTAAAGAAGCAGTCTTTTAAATCAATCATTATAATAGACCATCCTTTAGGTAATAAAGAAGGCAAGGGAATTCCAGGCTGCAAAAACCCACTGAATCATTTATTTACAGCTGTCATATTTGTTACCATTCTCCATTTTTCAGATGTCTTTTTAATGACAAATATAAGAGAATTCCAAGGACTGGTTGATTCTTCAATATGAACATGCAGCTGCTCCTGTACCAGCTGTTCTAGTGCCTGTAATTTTTTTGATGTCAAAGGCCATTTTTCCACACAAACAGGTCTGTCAGTTAATCATTTTAAAAGTAGGGCTGTTGGTACTGTTGGAAGAACAACAGCTGTTGTGTACTTTTTATGGACAACCTGAACAGTCAGTGACTGTTCTTGATAATACCTTTTAATATTTTATTCAGAAGTATGGTTTTTCTGAGATTGGAGGAATATTAATCTGTGTTTTCCATTGCTACAACAAACCATGTCCCCATAAATTTCTTGCTAAGTTAGCCACACACGGCTTTAATTTTCCTCTTTGTCCTTCTGGCCCTACACATTCAATCCATCTTGTACTTTGTTTTACCTGAGATAAAGTTCCAATCTCTAGAAGCTGAACAAGATTTTGACAAGATTTTGGTGATAATATTGTTACATCTGCTCCTGTGTCTACTAAACCTTCATTTTCAATACCATTTATTTGTATTTTTAGCATTGGGTTGCAAAATTACTTGTTTCCTTGTCTCTCCCGAATTTTTTGTTATATCTATTGAAGCTCTTCCATCCTTGATTACACCCAGAACAGTATGGTTTTACTCTGTGAATGAGTTTTCTGATGCCGTCAGGAAATGAACGAACCAAGTTTGACACTGGGGCCCCTGGGAGTCCCCTCAGGGTGTTTTCCGATGGCAAAGGGTTACCTTGTCTGTCCTTTGTTGATCTGTATGCATTAGTCCAAAGCCGGCTTTTGCCACACCTTCTGCATACTACAGAACACTGGCACCTTCTGTTTGGATTATCTCTAGAAAAAAACATTGTTTCTAAGAACACCTTGCCTACAATCCCTTTTCAAATGACCTTGCTTACCACAATAAAACATCTTTCATCTTGATTTTTTTGAAAATTTCTAGAAATTACTTCTATCAAGATACTGGGTGAGATCCAATATCAGCTGTATTTTTAATCCATCCATCTATTGGTGCAGATCTTGCCTTTAAAGGCCAAATCACCCTTTTATATTCTGAATTAGCATTTTCAAATAGCAAAGATTCAATTAATATTCATCTGACTTGTGGATCTGATATCATGGTATTTACAGCTGAGTTCAATCTTTGTGAAAAATCAGTGAGTGCTTCTCTTAGGACTTGTAAAAAAAATTTTTTGTTTTTTTGTTTTTTTGTTTTTCAAGACAGGGTTTCCCCATGTAGCTTTGGTGCCTGTCCTGGATCTTGCTCTGTAGACCAGACTAGCCTTGAACTCACAGAGATCTGTCTGGCTCTGCCTCCTGAGTGCTGGGATCAAAGGCATATGCCACAACCACCCAGCTGGGACTTGTATAATTTTAATAAGTGATTCTAACCTCTTTCCTGATTCTTCAACCTTGTCCCAAGCATTTACAGCTGCTAAATGGCATAGGCCAAGGTGTGATCATCAAATTCAAACTGTCTTTGCAACTCAGCTTATTGGTCCTCACCTAGAAACTGATCTTGGGAAATATCAATACTTCCATCCCTATTTCATTGTTCTATGACCCTAGCTTCCTCTTTCCACCATGTTCTCCATTGAGAACTGAGGACCAGCTTCCAATATTGCTGTAGCTACATCTTTCCAGTCTTAGGGGATAATTCAATTATGAGTTGCCCATGAATTTAACATCTGCTTCACACAGGGTGAATGAATACCAAATGAAATGAATGCTTCCTTAAATCTCCTCAAATCTAATATTTCTAGACGATTACATTTACTTTCTTCATAACCTTGCAGGTGCCTATTGTCTGCTAGTTGTTCTTGTATAGTTTTCTAATAACCTTGGGCCACCTCTTTTCAGTTTCATCATATAGTGGTGCAGCTGGTTCTTCTCTAAATTCCTGTCTGTGTCTGAAGGTTTTTTTTTTTCATTAATAGGTCCTTCTAAGGCTTGTATCAATCAAATTTTTCTCATTTTCATTAGTAAGTCTCTCTGTTTTTATGCATCTTATCAGTAGTCAGTCTTTCTAAAGCCTGTAACTTATCAATAGTCTTTTTTAAGGCTTGTGTCTTATCAATAGTAAGGCTTGTATCTTATCAAAGTTTCATATCTGGCACAGTTATGAAAACCACTTCTGTGGTAATATATTGGGTACCCTAACATAACATGCCTGAAGATCAGAGGACAGAACAAGTCACTAGATTAAACATAGAGGTTAGGCAGTGGTGGCACACACCTTTAATCCCAGTACTGGGAAGCACGCATGCTTTTAATCCTAATACTTGGGAGTCACATGTCTTTAATCCCAGCACTGGAGAAGTTGAGATAGGAAGTGATATGGTGGGCAGAGAAAGGTATATAAGGTTAAAGGAGACAGGAACTAGAAGCCTTTTCGACTGAGGAAGCCCTTTTGGCTAAAGGCCTTTTGGCTAGGCTTTTCGGCAGAAGTGTCCCTTTCAGCTAGAGGCCTATCAGCTGAGGCTCTTTCAGGCTGAGGAATTCGTGAGGTAGAGGTAGTGGCTGTGGCTTGCTCTGCTTCTCTGATCTTTCAGCAGAATCTTGCACTGGGAATTTTTATTAAAAGACCATTTAGAATTTGTGTTACACACTTTTTTAAGGATAATAAAATATGAATTCCCAAACCAACAGTAACTACCACTGATATTATGTCAATCCCAGCTAAGTTGTTCATCCTCTCATTTATTATTTCCATTTTCAAGCCATCCATAGTATCACTAAACAGAGTCCTAATTCCCTGCATTGTGATAGTTCCCATTCCTAATGTGGGAAAGATTTTTCTTTTTAGTATCTTTTAACTCTCTCCTAAAGGACTTCCCAGGTATCTCATCAAATCTGCTGACTTCTCAGTTTGTCTGTGGCAAATTAGCAAGAGAGCGTCTCTCCACTCATCACAAACCAAAAAATGACCACCAATCTCCAAGTCAGTCCCTCCCTCCTCCTTCCTGTCAACTGGTCACTGGCCACACCCCCTCACCCAAGGCATACTTTAACACAATCTCAGGCTTTCACAGTATCATCAAATATCCCAACACTAGACTATATATGGCACTGCCTCAAAAAAATTAAAGAAAAACAAAATAGTATTAAGTTCAATAAAAATGGCAGGTATGTTTTTTTCTTTCTTTTTTCATTTTTATGTTCATTTTATGTTCATGTGGGGGTTTGTGCATGAAATGTGCACACTAAATTGTGTTGAGTGCAGGCAACTATCTGGAGATCAGAGGACAACCTTGAGTCTTAACCTTCATACATGTGTTGTAGCATAGGAAGCTCAGAGACAACTCCGATCTCAGTTTGTTTACGAGTTTTCTAGTCTCATGATGTTGATGTGGGGTAGGTGAGATGGCTTAGCAGGTAAAGGAACTTACAACCAAGGCTGAGTTCAATTCCTGGTAGGAGGAGAGCACCAACTCCTAAGACTTGTTCCTCGACCTCCATACCTGAACCATGGCATGCACACTTACAAGAAAAGGCACATACAGGCAAACACAAAAGTATATATAATATGTAATTTGTAATTTTTTTAAAAAAAGATACAGATTGTTTAAAAAAAAAAAAGCAGCACACACTATAGATGGCTGTATGCACTTATAAACACCACAACTCAAGAGCAAGTTTCCCTTTTAAAACAGAAGTCAACTCTAGTTAATTAATTCCATTGGTTTCTAGAGACTGCTGCTCCAGAAGATGACTCAGAAATAAGAGAATCATTGTGGTGACCAATCACAGACTGCCCAACATGGTCAGTTACACAGGGAATAATCAAGTGTGTGAAATGAACTGCAGGGACCCTAGTCGCTCTGTATTTCATGTCCATGCCTCCTCTTTCTCCTTTTCCTCTTCTGCAATGCTGAAGACCAAACCCAGACCTCTTGCAAAGCAACCAAGCACAACACACACACACACACACAACACACACACACACACATTTTTTAAGAATGTGTAGCTCAATGGACAGCGGTGGCACATGCCTTTAATCCCAGCACTTGGGAGGCAGAGGCAGGCGGATCTCTGTGAGTTTGAGGCCAGCCTGGGCTACAGAGCGAGTTCTAGGATAGGCTCCAAAGCTACAGAGAAACCCTGTCTCAAACAAACAAACAAGCAAAAAAGGAATGTGTAGCTCAGCAGTGGTAGTGAACTCTATTAATCCCAGCACTCAGGAGGCAGAGGCAGGTGGATCTTTGAGTTTGATGCCAGCCTGGTCTAACAAACAAACAAAAAGAATATTTTCTAAAAAGAATGTTATGGGTCTGGCAAAATGGCAAACTTGGCAACCATCCTGCCTCTGCCTCCCGAGGGCTGGGGTTGCATGTGTACGCCACCACATCTGGTTTAAGTCAAGAATTCTTAAAGAACTTTTCTGTCTCTTAATTTAAAAAACACTTATTTAATTCCTGATAAAGTATTTTTTCTGGTGACAATATTAAGTTTTCATATATCAGGGAAACCAATGCCCTCTTCTGGCCTCTGCAGGCACCAGGCACATATATGATGCACAGATATACATGGAGACAAAAAAACACATATAAAATAAAACACATAGAATTTATTTTTTAAAAAGAATGTATACTTGATAAAGTAGAAGAAAAGGTTTTTGTTTTGTTTTTTTAAAGATGCACACTATGTATACCCCCCAGCACTTGGGAGGCAGAGGCAGGAAGATCTCTCTGTGAGTTCAAGGCCAACCTGGTCTACAAAGCAAGTTCCAGGACAACCTGGGTTACACAGTTAAACTCTGTCTCAAAAAATGCAAAAAGATACATTAACAATAATACTTCTCTTAGATGTCTACAATTTAAAAAAGACTAGAGAAAAAGCAAAACACAAAGTATTCAAGGAAAGATAATCTGAGACCAATGCAGACTGAATTAACTTTATTCTGTAAGGAATTTAGAGAGCTTCAGCAAATATTGATATTGCATTAAAAAACAAAATCTGTACATCATTTAAACTTTAAAAATCAGTCAGTGTTGACACTAAAAAAATGTACTGAGCAATATTTCATTTTAGAACAAAATACTATCAGTGTTTCTTCACAACTAGAGCCACAAACAGAAAATTTGAAATAATGTAACTTCTGAGTCTCAAAGGGACCCAGTGAGTTTCAGGGAGCACCATTGAACTAGTGTGACTGCCATATATTTTGTAAAGTCACAAACTACACCTGGGTGACAAATAACTAAGGCGGGAAGAAGTACTGATGACCAGAATTCTAGTGTAAAGTTTTGTTTCATTATATGGTTACAGGTATTTTCCTCTACGTCCTTCAAGAGAAGTAACTGGATATGTGAAGGTCTAAAAACATTTCCCAATTCCATTTTACCTTTCCAGTACAAATACACTTAACAAACAGAATACTCATCTGTCAACATGGCTATTAACTATGCTAAAAATTTTGATTGTTCTTTAGATTTATTCACTAGAATGACAGATAACTATTAGCTGCCATGTGGGTACAGGAACTGAACATTGGTCCTCTACAAGAGCACCAGGCGCTCTTAATCAGTGGATCACCTCTCTAGCCTTAAAAGTATTTCTTTTAACAACTCTAGTATACTCTGACTTTAAAACTTCTAAATCAAGAATATATACATATATATATTTGTTTGTTCTCTTTTTATAAGACAGGGTCTCACTGTGTAGTACTGGCTGGCCTGAAACTCACGATGTAGAATAGGTTGGTCTTGAACCCAGGGATCATCCTGCCCCTGCCTCCTGAAGGCTGGGATTACAAGTGTGGACCACCACACCTGGTATAAATCAAGAACGCTTAAAGAACTTTTCTATCTCTTAAATAAATATTTATTTAATAGCTGATAAAGCTTTTTTTTTCTGATGACAATATGAAGTTTTCATGTACTAGGAGTCTTGAAAGTAGTTTTAGGTAATCCAATCATACCATTCAGAATCAGACCCTAAAGGCTCTAAAGTCTAATTCTTGAGTTTTTGTGCACTAAATTTTACTAAGAGAGTCTATAGTCTGAAACTGAAATACCAGTATTTAATGTAATTTGTTTCTTTTACTACATTTGTGTGTGAGCATGTGCATACGTACATACGCATACACAATGTATATCAAAGAACAACTTACACCTCCTGCTAAGTGGAGCACAGGATTGATTGAATTTAGGTGACCAAACTTGGTAGAAAGACCCTTACCCACTGAGTCATTTCATCTGCCTAAGTACCAGCACTTAACAAAAATGTTTTATTTTTTTCTTGAGTGAGACCTTGGGCACGCTTAGGAAAGTGTATTACCACTGACCTATATCCTCAGTGACCCATATCCTCAGCCTTGTTTGTTGTTGGGGTTTTTTTTGTTTTTTTTTTTTCCTTGGTTTTTCAAGACAGGGTTTAATGTGTAGCCTTGACTGTCCTGGAATTAGTTCCGTAAATGAGACTGACCGCTGACCTTGAACTCCCAGAAATCTGCCTGCCTCTGCCTTCTGTAAGGCTTCATTATGTAAGCCCTGGATGGCCTCAAATTCATGATCTTTCTGCCCCTGCCTCCTGGGTGCTAGGATGACAGGCATTCATACCTGCCTTGTTTTAAGAGGGAAAAATTCACAACCTACTCAACCATCCTGAAGGGAAATTAGATTAAAAGTAATAAGGTGTCTGTATGTACCATAATATAAATGTCTAAAGAAACACTTTAGAGGAAAAGGAAAAATATTTAGTATGTATTGGCCACAATCACTTTCTCTAAAAGTAAGCAAGAAACGAATTAGCACTTAGGCAATCAGAGGTTGAGAGCAAACCTGAATAGGAGCACTACTGCAGTGGAAAGAATTAGGAAGCTGAGTGTGGTGATCCCAAGCACTACAAAGGCAGATGCAGGAGGGTCACAAGTTCAAGGCCAGCCTAAGCTATACAGGGACTCTCTCAAATGAGGAAGAAAAGGGAAAGAAATACCAAAATCCCATAGTGCTGCTTATGTTTAATTTTACAAAACCAAAGGCAAACCAACTTCTACTTATTTCTGAAGATAAAATTAAAAAAACTCTGAACCTATTTTGTGAACGTCTACTATAACATTCTTAGATCCAGTTCCCATGTTCCATTCAGTCAAATAAGATTTAAGCTTAAAAGGTGGCAATAAAATATGACAAGGACTTCTCTCTTTTCTTAGGAGCTGATCACATCACAATTTCAGTGAAAGAGGAGAGGTCAGTGGCCCCTTAGTGACTGACATACTTTATTACTACATTCAACAAAAAACCCCAATGTTTCCAGACACTTAAAGTGTTGGTATCTAAGGTTTACATTAAGAACATCACACTCTGAAAACAGGTCTGATTGAAATGGAGTTTGGATCAGTGTGGAGCAGTACTTACTGACAGACAGCTTTTGTAACAAACACTGGTTTCTTGTATTTAAAAAAGAAGCAAGACAGAATTTTCAAAGTCTTACTTTACAATACATTGTAAACTTCACAGACCAGCACAGGTACAAAGTGGCTCCAAGATGTTTATAATACTTTGTATCGTCCTTTATTTGTTGGTTGATACGAATTTTGCTATGATAGAAAATAAAAGACAGAAGGTTAGAAAAAGCGCACACACAAAAAAAAGTGAATGTTTGAGATCATCTTCTGTTAGCAATTTGTAAAACCATCAGATAGCCAAAATAAAAAGGCAGAGGTGGAGGCAGAGGAACGGCTCAATAATGAATTCATTCTCTCTGTTCACCCTTACCCCTTCCCTGATACCTCTGCGGTCTCGAAGCATGAAGTTCTTTTTCTATTACTCTTTGGTGAAACAATCTCAAGACCTTTGTACACTACTATATTATTAGTAGTTTCTGAGACAAAGTCACATTCAATAGCCCAGGCAAGCCCTGAATTTAGAAATCCTCTTCCCCAGCCTTCCAAGTGCTGGGATTACAGGAATGAGTCACCATACTTGGCTTGAAGTCCTTGACTTAAAGCTTGTTTATATTTTCTCTCCTGTTTTGTATACCCTCTTTTTAAAAAACTATTTCCCTGGGCTAGAAAGACGGCTCAGCAGTTAAGAGCACTGGCTGCTCTCCCAGAGGATCCCAGCATCCACATGGCAACTCACAACTGTCTGTACCTCCAGTTCCAGGGTATCCAACACCCTCACACAGGCATACATGGAGGCAAAACACCAATGCACATAAAATAAAAATAAATTGTTAACAAAAAGTGTTAAAAAAAAAAAAGTATATTCTCCCCTCTTAAGTTGGGCACATGCCCTTAATCCCAGCACTAAAGAGAGAGAGGCAGGTGGATCTCTGTGAGTTTGAGGCCAGCCTGGTCTACAGAGTGAGTTCAGGATAGCCAGGATTACACAGAGAAACCCTGCTTCCAAAAATTAATAAATAAATAAAAAATAAAAACTCCCCCCCAAAAATTCTATGCATTATAAATTGAATTTCAGAGCCCCTCCCCCTCATCTATCCTTAGATAACTACCAGACTTCCTGACTTCCTTTCAAAGCAGCGGCTGTATGGAGAGTTTACAGCCCATACCTGGTACTTAAGGTCAGTGATGTATCTGTGGCCCCCTTTACAAAGTTATCTTTAGCAGGCTGTTCTTTTTCCAAAATTAACTCACTGCCTAAACTGTGAAATACTGACTACACTACAGGTGTGGCATTTCCAGATGCTCCAATGAGTGAAAACTGGTAAATGCTTTTGCAAAACAATGTGGTAACACCTACCAAAAAGATAAACTGTATAGAATTTATAAACAGAATTTCTACTCCCAAGTTCAATAAAGAAATTAATGTATAGCAAAAAGTCAAGGAAGAAGGTTCATAGAAATGTTATTCACAAAAGCCAAAAGCAGAATATCCTCAAGTTCAATATGTAAGTTAACTTATTTAATTTAATTTAATAATACATATTTAACTTAAGCAATTAAATAGCATACAGGCATAAAAAGGCATCCATTGTTGCTACCTGCAATATATAGATAACCTCCTCAATATAATGCTGAGATATACAGAATAGACAGCATATAGTCCACCACACAGAGGTGAAAACACATAAAACTAATCTCCAAATTTATAGTCACAATATGTCTCTATCTGAGGACGATGAACAGTGACATGGAAGCCAGAGGCCAGGCTTCTAGATGGAGAAATGATCTGTATTTCTTCATTCAGACAGTGACTACACTGAAGTGCCTACTCTAAAAATCCATCACAATACACTTATGTGGGGCTGGAGAAATGTTTCAGAGGTTAAGAGCACTGGCTGCTCTTCCAGAGGTCCTGAGTTTAATTCCCAGCAACCACATGGTGACTCAGAACCATCTATAATGAGATCTGATGCCTTCTTCTGGCGTGCAGGCATACATGCAGGCAGAATAGTGTAAACATAATAAACAATCTTTAAAAAAGAAAAAAAGATATATTTCTGTGTTGGGACAGGGTCTCAAGTCCCACCAGGCTGTCCCTGAAATTCAACTGCTTCCAAGTCCCAAACTGCTGGGCTAACAGGTGATCAGCTAGCAAGACAGGTGTTTATGATTTCTATGCCTGCCTGTATTAAATGCAATGAACAGTCACTACAACAGATAAGGCCTGAGGGTTTGTTTCACTTACCAGTCGGATCAGTTCTTCTTTTATGAGCCTGGTGATTTCTGCCTTCGCTTTCTGCACAGCCAGTTCATTGGCACCTGAAGGTTGAGTAGAAAACATACGGTTCACACCACTGAACTACACTGGCTGTTTCTGCACTGTAAGGAGGCCCAGGAGACAACACCTCAAGTGATGTTAGGGAGTGCACTGCCTGCCAGGCTAGTGAACTAGTACAGCGGTCTACTTCCTAACTTGACTTATGGTGGTGTCAGTCCTGTGCTCACTTGGACAGCACATGCACTAAAATAGGAAGGATGCAGAGAAGATGAGCATGGCCCCTGTACAAGGAAGACACACAAAACCATCTAGTGTCTAGTTTTTTTAAAAAAAAAAAAAAAAAAAAAAAGAAAGAAAAATGTATGTCCTTGAAATTCATACTTTCTGTAGAAAATTTTCACACTTAAATCCCACCAATAGATCTATATTCAGCTTTCTATCTATATGGTTACTGAACTTCAAAGACCTCAAGCGACACATGGTCATCTATTTCTTAGAGATGTCCCTAATGTCAGTCTTTCCTACTATCAACTTCACACTGACCCGTGTTAGTTCAATCAATGATCTAACTCCAGCTTCACACAAAAGCAACAGTACGTACTCTCAATCGCCAAGTAAATCTTGCGCTCTCCTTCTTTGGGCTCTTTGCCAGGAGGGAAGTAGGTTCCTCTGATTGTGATGGCGGCTTCAGAGTACTCACTGATTCTCTGCAGGGCCTCCTTGGAGGTGACCTTCCACCGTGCCGTCTAAAACAAAGGTTTGCAGAATCAAATCACAACACAGAAATCTGAGTTGAGGGCAGGTGAGATGGCTCGGTAGATAAAGGCTCCCGATGCCCAGGCTAATTAGCTAAGTTCAAAACCTGGACCCTGTCTGGTAGAAGGAGAAAACCAACTCCTGCAAGCTGTTCTCTGACTGACACGCCCGTCCTAACTCCTATGCCCCACCCCATCCCAATATGTAACATCACACAACTGGTCTAAAATTCTGGGTTAAGAAAGAAGATTTTTCACTGGGCAATGGTGGTGCACAACTTTAATTCCAGCACTAAGGAGGCAGAGGCAGGCTGATCTCCTGAGTTCAAGGCCAGCCTGGTCTACAGAGTTCCAGGAAAGCCAGGACTACACAGAGAAACCCTGTCTCAAAAAACAAAACAAAAACAAACAAACAAACAAAGAATAGATTATAGATTCAATGTCTATTACTATCTCCCTTATATAGGTAAAAGCCAAGCCATTAATGTTCACTTACAAATAATCCTATTTCAGGGGCTGGAGGTACAGAGAAGCACTAAAGTACTTGCCTGGCATGTATCAAGTCCTAGGTTCTCTCTCTAGTACTGAAAAAATAAACCAACAGAGACAGGTGTGGTGGTGCACACCTGTCTTCCCAGCACCCGAGAGGTAAGAGGGTCTGGCATTAAGTTCACCCTTAGTTACACATAGAATTTGAGGTCAGGCTGTACTATGACGCCCTATCTCAAAATAAAATAAAATAAAATAAAATAAAATAAAATAAACCCAGACAGAACAACAAAGACCTAACAGTTTGTGTGTTTTAAGGAAGGGATTCTGTTCCGGAAGACGCACTTCTACCTCACAATATAAAAACTTTTCTTTCTGTTACTTGCCTGTGGGAAGTCATTAATTTCTAACTCTTCCTCATATCTCTTGAAAGATTCGCTCTGGCCACCCTCCTGTCTCTCCTCTTCCTGTTTCTCCAAAGGCACGTAATTGAGCTTGGCATTGATCTTTTCAGCAAGTTGTTCTGCGATGGTTTTTGCAGACACCGTGGGAGCCAGAATGGTGCCCCCTCTGAGGATGGCATTGGTGGCTTGCTGCATCACATCCTGCGGTTTAAGAAGACCTCCAGTTAAACCTCAGCTGCAGACAGATAGGGGCCAGGACCTTCCCATAATGATTCTCCCCAAAGCCACTGAATCAGCTTAATAAACAGAAAGTATCTTTCTAATGCAATTCCTCACACATGTGACTTACCAGTTAAGTCCATAACTGATACTCTCACTTTCCTCTCATCCTGACAAGAAAACTGAGGGACAGTCAGTGGCCTACCATGCATTACTGCACCACAGACACAGATCATTAGCTAACTCGCAGTACCAAGTACATAACACAGTTCTTCTAAAAGCAAATACTGGTGACTACTATGCATTTCTACTTCATTAAAATGCCTGTGCTGCATCACTGAGTCCTCCCCCACCCACAGTGAACCATCCAAATACTCAATAAATTATGGTAAATGACTCATTCAAAATACTGTCAAAATTAGTTAACTCATCCTTTGGGCATGTCATGAGAATTCTGTTTTACTTAAAAGTCAACAGTGTCAGGCATGATGGCAAACTCCTGTAATCCCAACCCTCAGTTGCTGTAGGATGGTCTGTATGTCAAATTACTCTGATTGGTCAATAAATAAAACACTGATTGGCCAGTAGCTAGGCAGGAAGTATAGGCGGGACTAACAGAGAAGAGAAAAGAACAGGAAGGTGGAAGGAGACACAGCCAGCCGCCACCAGGACAAGCAGCATGTAAAGATGCCGGTAAGCCATGAGCCACGTGGCAAGGTATAGATTTATAGAAATGGATTAATATAAGATATAAGAACAGTCAGCAAGAAGCCTGCCCTAGCCATACAGTTTGTAAGCAATATAAGTCTCTGTGTTTACTTGGTTGGGTCTGAGCAGCTGTGGGACTGGCAGGTGAGAGAGATTTATCCTGACTGTGGACCAGGCAGGAAAACTCTAGCAACACTCAGTAGGTACAGGAAAGGAAGTGATTGCCAGCTCTAGGTCGGCCAAAGAACACAAGACCCCCCCCAAGTGTTTAAAAACCAAAACCTCAGCTGGGTGGTGGTGGTGCACGCCTTTAATCCCAGTACTGCTTCTGTAGCCTGCTGTGGGGTGTTCTGTATGGCAAATGTGTTGCTCTGATTGGTTAATAAGTAAAACACTGATTGGCCAGTAGCCAGGCAGGAAGTATAGGTGGGACTAAGAGAGAGGAGAACTGAGGGAACAGGAAGGCAGAGGGAGAGACCTGCCAGCCGCCACCAGGACAAGAAAGATGTAAGGTACCGGTAAGCCACAAGCCATGTGGCAACTTATAGATTAATAGAAATGTGTTAATTTAAGATAGACGTAGATAACAAGAAGCCTGCCATGGCCATACAGTTTATAAGTAATATAAGCATCTGAGTGATTATTTTATACGTGGGCTGTGGGACTGCGGGGCTTGGTGGGACCTGGAGAGAAGCTCTCCAGCTACAGTAGCCAATAAACCCACCCAATGAAACAGATCAGTAAAGAAAAGAATCACATTTTTTCAATTTTGGTAAGAAGAAAATACAGTACAAGCTGGAGATCTCTTACCCAGAATGCTTTGGGACAGAAGCACTTCAGGGCTTAAATTTTTAAATTTTAGGATATTTGCACAGACATTACCATCTGAATATATACAGCTGAACAGAAAAAAACCCGAAACATTGAGCAGTGGTGGCGCATGTCTTTAATCCCAGAATTCAGGAGGCAGAGGCAGGTGGATGTCTGAGTTCGAGGTCTAGTCCACAGAGACAGCTCCTGGACAGCCAGGGCTACATACACATAAAAACCCCCGTCTTGAAAAACAAACAGAGGAAAAAAAAAAAAAAATTCAACATCAGGTCACCAAAGAAAAAAGTTTCAGATTGTGGAGTGTTCTCAATCAAGATGCTCATCTGCTCTATATGAGCTATCCATGACTCATGCCTAACAGGCTTTCTACAGAAGGTCTACAGAGAGAACTTCTGAAGGCAGACATCAAAGAGAGTCCTATATTGAGCACGACTGTATTCTTGGAAACTTGTTTTCTAACAAAACTTGTTCACTGTGCTCCTGGAAAGGATCTACATTGAAAGTGGTGCTGAAGCACAGGGTGGGGAGCACCCTGCTGAAGCACAGGGTGGGGAGCACCCTCACTGAAGCACAGGGTGGGGGAGCACCCTCACTGAAGCACAGTGTCCAGGAGCACCCTTGTCATCTTGGCACAAGTAGAGACAGAAGGACCAGGAGAGGGTCATCCTTGGCTACACAGAGGGTTCAAGGCCAGCCTAGACTACAAGAAACCCTGCCATTTTGAATCATCACTCTCAAGAGTTTCAGGTCACTGCAACAAGAACAATGACTAAGACTCGGAACAAATTACTTAATACCTGAGACTCGATGCCCAGGTTCTTCTGAGCATTGATGCGAAGAGCCAACCTCTTGGCGATCTCTAGCTTCTCGGCGTTGCCTGCAGTTGGGGCAGGCACACTAGATGTGCCGGGTGCAGCCATGTCCTTTACTCTCTTCTTTGAATTAAACATGCTTTCAATCTGTTCATCAATCTAGACCAGGGGAAAAACAAGGATTAGTTAAGTACTGGGTTAGAAATATTAACTTAGTTGCATCTACACAAAAAAGAAATGTTTCCATAAAAGGCTAGAATTAGTTAAATTTACATAAATTCAACTACATGGATCAACAGAAAAAGAAACAGCTCTTCACTGACTTTTATTTCAAAAAATCTATTGTCTGTAATGGAAAAAAATTAAAAGAAGAAAGAAAGAAATACACCATGCTAGAAGATTTGCTTAATCAGACTTCTGAGAGGCACAGAAAATTCATCCCAATCTTGTCAATGAGGAAACACAGGCTCTCAAGCCAGAGCAGTACAAATGATGCACTGAACTATTCCAGGACTCAGGCACCAAGCCCAAATTATTTTATAATGAAGGAAGTTAGGGCTATAACTCAAGGCCAGTAATTCTCAGGAGGAATGATCAGTATGTTCCTGAGGCAGGACTCCCACCCCCAACTCCTAAAACGAGGATTCTTCTTCTTCTTCTTCTGAGACAAGTTGTCATGTAGCTGCTTCTTCTGAGACAAGTTGTCATGTAGTTCAGTCTGACCTCAAACTCATTGCATAACTGGTTTTCTTTCATTTATTCATTTTATTTTATGTATGTTTTGCCTGCTTGCATGTATATGTACCATGTACATGCTTGGTGCCTGAAGAGGTCAGAAGGGGACTTTGGTTTCCCTGGTTGTGAGCCATCGTGTAGGTGCTGGAAGAACTGAACCTGGGTCCTCCAGAAGAGCAACAAGTGCTTTAAACTACTGAGTCATCTCTTCAGCCCTGTTCTCCAACCTTTGATTCTCAGGCTCCCTCTTCCAAGGGCTGGGACCACAGGCTTGCAGCCCCACACTCAGTTCATGCACTGCTGGAGATCACAGCAGGCTCCTGTACGCCAGCAAGCACTCTACTGAGCCACACCCCAGCCCCTTCTTCTGAAGGAAGGAAAACAGTCAGCATGGTGACATAGACTTCTAACCCCAGCACTCCAGAGATGGGATAGGAGGATCAACAGCTGGACTCAGGGTAGGCTACAGAACAACAACCTGCCAAACAAACCAACAAGAAGGAGAAGAGATGAGGAAGGACATGAAGGCTAACTTCCCTATGAGGAAGAGCAACAATGAAGCTTTCAGTTCTCCACAGTCATGTGAACCCTAGTGCCGTTAGCTACACTATCATTAAAAAAGAAGGCCGGGTGGTGGTGGTGCATACCTTTAATCCCAGCACTTGGGAGGCAGAGCCAAGCGGATCTCTGTGAGTTCGAGGCCAGGCTGGGCTACAGAGTGAGTTCCAAAACAGGCACCAAAACAACACGGAGAAACCCTGTCTTGGAAAACCAAAAAAAAAAAAAAGGAAGACATTAACTATGTGGGTCTCAAAGGACAACACGTGGCCAGGCATACGGCAAGCATCTTATCCGAGCCATCTCACCAGCTCCTTGTCTTTGAAGAGAGCTCAAAAACCCAACAGAAACAAAACAATGGCTGGTAAGATAGCTCTGGGGTAAAGGCACTTGCCATGTAAGCCTGCTGACCTGAGTTTAAGTTCCAGAATCTACAGGGAGGAGAGAACTGAGTCACCAATACTGTCCTCAGACCTCCATAGACATGCCATGGTACATATACCACACACATAGACACACACAGAATTAGTTAATAGAACAGAATAGAAACAGAAAAAAGGACAAAACAAAAAGGATTGCTTTGCCCAAAATGACTTGTGGCATCATGATGAGAGTCACACAACTTCCTTCAGAAGACCAGATCAGATGTCGTGGGTTTTTATCTTCTCGGTCTCAGATGTAGGGAAAGCTTGTTGGACTTAAATTAGATTAATTTAGAAAGCATGTCTAATGAAATGGTCTTAATTTAGCTTCTTTTTAAAAAACACACATTTTCCCTTACGGGGTTATAGCTATCAAATAGTTTTTATGGTGAGGGTGTTTGAACTGTACATTTAACTGAATGAGGTTGTTTTAAATTAAACAGTACACATGTTTTTTAAAAATCTTAGTAAATAGGCCAGGAGGCGGCAGCGGTGGCACATGTCTGCCAGGGCTACACAGAGAAACCTTGCCTCAAAAAAACAAACAAAAATCCCATTTGTATTTGTTTTGTGTGCGTATGTGTCGTGTGTAACAGATGGTGTTTAAAACACGTTTAAAACTGAGTGACTTTCCCCTTGAAAGTAGGGTAGATTTAATGACTTGATCATCATTACTTTTTGTTTTTGTTCTTTTTGAGACAGGGTCTCATTATGTAGCCCTGGCTAGCCTGCAGCTTACTATACAGACCACAGTACCATGAAACTCAAAGGGATTCTTCTGACTCCTACTCTAACCTACTAACTTTGGAGTTCACTCACTACAAGGTAAACACACAACCAAGCAGCAACTTTACTTCATTCTAAGCTAGTGTGGTGCACCAGAAAGAAACGGCCTACAATTGACAGGAGACCTGCCCTGTCTGTGTTCAGTGTGGTCCCGGACCAATACTTTCACTGATTTCAGTGTTCCCAACAGCATGGTCAGGCTCAACACACTTACAAGACTATGTTCTCAGCAGAGATCATCTGTGGCTGTATGAGAAAGTTTGCTGTGTTGCCCAGGCTGACCTTATACTCTGGGGTCACTCCTACCACAGCCCTCTGAGTAGCTGGAGTAAAGTCGTGTATGACCACATCTAGCTTGGGATAGTTTACTATGATGTGTATAGTATGTTCTATGAACAAGTATGCTGGAAAATTTCCAGATTAAACGAAGTTAAACAGGTTTCATATACTACCCATGGCACACACGCAAAGAGACCTCCGACACTTACATCGACTGCCGCATCCTCATCATCGGAATCCTGCAGGCCAAGAGCAGCCTTCTGTAACTTCTTCCTCTCGTTGGCTAAAGCCTGTTCTGTTTCATCGAACTTGAATCCCTTGCCAGAGAAACCACTACTCTTTTTAATAATTTTTCCTTCCTTTTAAGAAAAAAGTTAACAAAGTTAATTTTTAGAGTAAACACTGCTAAACATTTTCAAAGTAAAATATACCAACATAACAAAAACATGACAAAGTTTAAACAAAAGATTCTATTTTCACTATTTTTCCTTCTAAATATGTAAGTGGTTGGACATGCACCCTTAATATGAGCACTCAGGAGGCAGAAACAGATAAATCTGAAAATTTGAGGCCAGCCTGGTCTATATACCAAGTTCGAAGACAGCTAGACCTACATAGAAATACCCTGCCCAAAAAAACATAAAAACAAAAAAGATGTAAGTGAACACAGTTACCAAAATATCCAGTGTTCTCCAGTCTTATTAATGACTCACATAAGGAAGTTTAAAGACTCACTGCTTTCTGCTGGTCTTTGAAGTCACTCCAGAGCTTTTCCAGGTCAGGAGGCACCGCCGTCCCTGACAATTCAAGAGCTTTAATTATGTCACCTGCATAGCGAGCTTGATCCTCTGTGATGAAAGTGTAGGCATAACCCTAATGAAAATGAGGAAGCAGAATCAGACAAGATGACTCCAAATCAACATACAAAACCCAGTACCTTTGGAATAAACCAGTAACAAACTTACAGACAAGAAAATGAGGAATACCTCCTTCATAGAAGCTTCAAAACAAAAAAAAGTCTAGAAATAAATCTGACCAAGGAGGCCCAGACTTCTAGAGTGAGAACGTTCAGACACTGAAGAAGTGTTCTGTCAGCAGGATGCTTGCCCAGCACACCACACAAGTGGAGGCAGCTGCACAACGAGTTCTAGGACCACCTAAGGTGCATGAGTTCCTGTCTCTAAAAAAAGAAACTGAAGAAGACACTACAAGATGGAAAGACCTGGAGCTACTGACAGGAAGGATTAATAGTGTGACACTGCTGTATTACTGAGTGAGAAGTGATCCACAGATTCAGCGTAATATGCAGAAAATTCCAAAGTCATTCATTTTTGAACTAGGAAAAACAATCCTAAAATTCACATGGAAGCACAGAAGATAGCAAGTAGCCGAAGCAATGCTAAGAAGAAAGACAATTATTCATATTTCATAATTCTGTCTTTAGTTCCATGTAGATTTTTTACATCTCTCTGAAACATGAGCCGGTTAGGGCTGTGGTTTATTTCTGGACCTTCTATTCTGTTTTGTCCATATGTCTGTCCTTGTGTCAGTACTAGGCTGCTGCTCATCACTATGGCTCTCTTGCATAATCTGAGGTCAGGAATTATGGAGAAGCTGAAGGGAGAGAGAAAATAAAAGGTAACACTATCAAACAAGACATGGGCTGGGGAGGCTGCCTTGAGTAGGAGGGGTGGCGCAGGGGGAGGAGGGATGAGAGGGGGATCTGTGGTTGGTATGTAAAAGGAATAAAAAAAATTTTTTTAATTAAAAAAAAAAAAGAACAAAAAGCAGTAGGCAGATAACACCATTAAACTGAGCCCTTGCAAACAGACACTGGGGAGGCTGAGGCAGTTGTCTGCAGCTCCCAATTTAGAGTCCTCTCGCCACTCCATGGATGAATGTCTGTCTGCATTCCCTCCACTACAGGCTCTTTACTTTAAGGACTAAGCAACAGTAACCTCTGTTGGAGGAGATACCCTTTTAGATAGCGTTCTACTCTCCCGCTGTCTCACTGTTCTCGGCCCTCATGTCAGTTATAGGCCAGTCCATTTCTGGACAGGAGGCTTTGGGGGACACTTTGAGACAAATAAACCTGGTATGGGAGGTAGGACATAACTGTTTCTGGAGATTATGGTGATATTTTCTTTTGTACCAAAATGTTATTTGTATGTTAATAAAGTTGCCTGGGGGTCAGAGCTATTAGCAAGCCATAGGAAAGCAGGGCAGTGGTGGTGTACGCTTGTGATCACAGCACTTGGTAGACAGAGCTAGGTAAGTCTCTGTGTGTTCAGGGATATAGCCAGCATTGGATACACATGCCTTTAATCTCAATACCAACCATAGAACACCTGGAGGTCTATACAAACAGGCCGTGATGAGGCAGTCCTGTGGTTGGGTTTACAACCAATGAGAAGGCAGAACAGAGACTATATAAAGACTTTAACACAGGAAGTAGCAGCTCCTTCGGAGAGCTAGGACCACTGCAGGAGGAAGGGTAAGGTTTTGGCTCTTAGCTCTGACCTCTTGGCTTTCTTCTTTGCATTGGTTCTGTGTTTCTTATTTATAAGACAGTTGGTTACATCTACAGGAGATAGCTTCTGGAGAGCACCACACATAACAAGTTAGCAATCTAATGTCATTTTATTCTTTACTTTTTATGTGTATATGCATGTTGAGAGAGGACATGTACATCTGTGAATCAAGAGGATACCCTTGGGGGGCTGGAGAGATGGCTCAGAGGTTAAGAGCACTGGCTGCTCTTCCAGAGGTCCTGAGTTCAATTCCCAGCAACCACATAGTGGCTCACAACCATCTGTAATGAGATCTGGTGCCCTCTTCTGGCCTGCAGGCATACATGCATGCAGAATACTGTATATATAATAAATAAATGAATGAATAATAAATAAATAATTAAAAAAAATTAAAAAAAAAAAAAAAAAAGAGGATACCCTTGGGCATCTATCCTCAGGTGCTGCCCACCCTATTTAAGACAGCTTCCCAGGCTGGACAGATGGCTCAGAGGTTATGGGAACTGGCAGCTCTTCCAGGGTCCTGAGTTCAATTCCCAGCAACCACATGGTGGCTCACAACCACCTGTAATGAGATCTGGTGCCCTCTTCTGGCCTGCAGGAATGGATGTAGGCAGAACACTGTATACATAATAAATAAATCTAAAAAAAAAAAAGACAAGGTTGCCAACTGGCCTGGACTTTGTCAGGTAAGCTTGGCTGGCTGGCTGGCCATCAAATCACAGGAATCTACCTGTGTGTGTGTCTCAGCCTCCTCAGCATTGGGAATGCAAGTGCATGCTTGCACACATCGGCTTTTTACATGGGTTCTGGTAACTGAACTCAGGTCCACATTGAGTCATCTCTCTAGTTCAACATCCTTAGCAGGGAAGGATGAGTTAAAACTACTTTGATGTTCCATTTCAGCCCAGTTAAAAGAGCTAACAATAAGAAAACATATGACAGAAAATACTATACTATTCACAATTGCTAAGTAATAGAACCAGCATATGCAGCAACAGGTAAGTGGATAAAGAAAATGGGATACATGCACACAGCAGAATTTTACACAGGCCTAAAGAAAAAGTAAATCATGACATTTATAGAAAATGGTACAAGAAATCATTAGGTTAAATGAAATAAGAATCGACCTGTCTCAAAAGACAAATACCAAAAAACAAATAAACAAATAAACAAACGGATGGATGGAAGGAAGGAAGGAAGGAAGGATCATATGCTCCATGTGGATCCTAGATTTTAATTTCTAGGCATGAATGCATACATGTAGAGTGCACGTAGGTCATAAAATCAGACAGAAAAGAAGGGGAAGAACCAAGAGTTAACAGAGTACAGGTGAGAGGAGAGCAGAAGGGGCTACGGGAGGAAGACCACAGGGGGATAAGCACTGGGAGAGAATGAACAATGAGAACACAAATATTAAACCATTATCAGGAAACCCATTATTCTGTATGCTAATTTTTTAAAAAAGACTGCTTTAGGCCGGGCGATGGTGGCGCACGCCTTTAATCCCAGCACTCGGGAGGCAGAGCCAGGCGGATCTCTGTGAGTTCGAGGCCAGCCTGGGCTACCAAGTGAGTTCCAGGAAAGGCACAAAGCTACACAGAAAAACCCTGTCTCGAAAAACCAAAAAAAAAAAAAAAAAAAAAAAAAGACTGCTTTAAAAAGATAATAGTTAAGAGCTTGTTGCTCTTGCAGAGGACCCAGGTTTGATTCCAATCACCCACATGGTGGCTCACATCTATCTGTAACTCCAGTTCTAGAGAATCCAAAGCCCTCTTCTGATTTCTGCAGGCACCAAGTGCACATGTGGCGGGGGCGCGCTCGTGCGCACGTGCACACACACACACACACACACACACACACACACACACACAAACTGTGGGATATTTGTACTCTGTTTAAAGTTATATTGCTATGATTGGCGTAAAAAGCTGAATGGCAGATAGGTAGGCAGGAGGTATAGGCGGAACTTCCGGGCAGAGAGAGGAAGTAGGAGGAGAAATCTAGGCTATTCCTATGCAAGGAAGAAGCCAGGAGACTTGGAGAGGAAACAGAAGGTACAGATGGAAGAGAGATAACATTACATGACAGGACGAAGATGAATAGAAAGGGGTTAATTTAAGTTTTAAAAACTAGTTAGAAAGAAGCCTAAGCAAAAAAAAAAAAAGAAAGAAAGAAAGAAAGAAAAGAAAAAAGGCTAAGCTACAGGCCAAGCTTTCATAATTATTAATAAGTCTCTGTGTCATTATTTGCAGGCTGGCAGCTGATGAGAAACTATGTCTACACATACATGAAAGTAAAACATCATAAACATAAAAAATAAACTTGAAAAAATGTTTGTATATGAGTGTTTGCCTGCATCTATGTGTGTGTACCACACACACATATGCCCTGCCTGTGGAGGCCAGAAGAGAGCACTACATCCCTTAGAACTGGAGTTAACGAGGCAGCTGTGAGCCACCAAGGGTCCTCTGTAAGCAGTCAGTGCTTTAACCACTGAACCACCACTGTACCACCTCTCCAGCCCCTTTTATTTTTGTTTTTGAAAGACAGTCTCAGTCTGTATCCAATGTTGGCCTTCAACTAATGGCAAGCCTCCTGCCTCAGCTTTCCAAGTGCTGGGACTGCATGCATGAATTACAATGCTCAGCTTTAACATCTTAGTTTTAGGATGTTTATATACAAAGCTTTCTATTTTGGGTTTGTTTTCTGAGTCAGAGTCTAGTTCTGTAGCTCAAGGTGGCCTTGATACTGCCTCTGCTTCCCAAGTGCTAGAGAAATGCACCTTCACGCTTTGCTCATGTTTTTAAGATCCAAAGTGTGTGTTTGTATTTGATTGTGTATATAAATGTTCTTTACATAACTATGTACTTCTGAAACTATTTTGCAAAAATGAAATCAGTTGTATCATCTTCCTGGAAGTCTAGAAAGTGGAGCGCTCAGATGCCCCAGCAACTCTTCAGTCCAGGCAAGAGGAAGACAGGGGCAAACCATCAGGTTATCATTTTCACAGACACTCTAACCTAATTTCAGGAATATCTAAAGTCACACCTGCTGTCCAGGCTCTGCCACTATGCTTCCCATGAGCTAAAATTCCTGTTTTATACGGTTAAAAACACACATGCGCAAAGAGAAAGAGGGGGTGATGAGAGAGTATTTGTGGCCACTAAAACGTATTTGCTACTCCTTAACCTATAAAAAAAAATATTAATTTATTTATTTCAAGTGTATGTGTATTTGAGGTATGCCTGTGTACCACATACATGCAGGAACCCATGGAGGACAGAGGGCCCAAGGTCCCCTGAAAGTGGGTTATTCAGGTAGTTGTGAGCCACCATGTAGGTGTTGGAAACCCAATCTGGGCTTTCCATAAGAGGAACAAGTGAGCCGGGCAGTGGTGGTGCATGCCTTTAATCCCAGCACTCGGGAAGCAGAGCCAGGTGGATCTCTGTGAGTTTGAGGCCAGCCTGGTGTACAGAGCGAGATCCAGGACAGCCACCAAAACTAAACTACACAGAGAAACCCTGTCTTGAAAATTAAAAAAAATAAATAAATTAAAAAGAAAGAAAAAAGGAGCAAGTGTTCTTAACCACTGAATCATCTCTCCAGTCCCACTCTTTAATCTTTTTAGGACAAGTTTCCAGATGCCTCAGAATACTTGAGTTAAGGAGGCACTACTGCTACAATGGCTAAGATACAGGTTTTATGTTCCTCAATGGTTCTCCACTGTAAAATGAACTCATGTCTATTTCACTGGGATCCTGAGGACGAAATGAAAGGTGTAAAGAACTGAGAACACTGCCCAGTATACGGTCAGTATGGCAGGAACCTAAGCAATTGTTGGTACTACTGTTATACCATGATACAACATCTAAGGTTGACAAAAAACAAATATATAACTATCAATATTTCTAACAACAAAATACTCCCATGCTTTCAGAAAGAATTATTGGGGGCAAGGGAGACTGAGAAATGACTCAGTGGTTAAGAGCACTGTCTGCTCTTCCAGAAGACCTAGTTCAATGTCCAGCACCAACATGGCAGTTCACAATTGTCTTAACTCCAGTTCCAGGGGTTACAATACCCCTTTCTAGCCTCCATAGACAACGCATGCATATGGTACACAAACATACATGCAGGGAAAACATCCATACACATAAAAATTAATTATTTTTTAAAAGGAATGACTGGCTGGGCATACAGCTCAATGGTGAGGCACTTGCTATATCCCCAGCACTGTAAAATAGAAAAAAGAAAAAATCGCTTTTGTTGTGTGTGGTGGCGCATATACAGTTTGTGAATAGTGTTGACAAAGCAAGGTATCATTCCTCAAATAAAACAACAAAGAGGCCTTAGACTGGTGGTTCTCAACCTAAGGGTCATGACCCCTCTGTAAGAGTCACTTATCAGATATTTACATTATGATTCATAACAGTAGCAAAATTATAGTTACGAAGTAGCAATAGAATGATTTTATGATTAGAGTGTCACCACAATGTGAGGAACTGTATTAAAGGGTCACAGCCTTAGGAAGGTTAGAGCCATGGCTTTAGACTATATATGTCAAGACAAAAAACAACCAACAAAAAGCAGTGAAACATCCTGAATTACATACAAGTGTGTCTATGTGCAGAAAATGTTAGGTGAGAGCAAAGTAAACCTGAGAGACACGAACTGTTACCACTACCTGTGAGAAACCACCAAGGTACCTGATCGCCTTGATTTTGTTTTGGATTGGTTTTTTCAAGACAAGATTTCTCTGTGTAGCCCTGGCTGTCCTGGAACTCACTCTGTAGACCAGGCTGGCCTCAAACTCACACAGATTCACCTGCCTCTGTCTCCCAAGTGCTGGGATTAAAGATGTGTGCCACCACTGCCCAGCTTAATTTTGGTTTTTAAATGTGTATGGGTGTTTTGCCTGTATGTCTGTGCACCACATATATACCTGGTGCCCACCAAGGCCAGAAGAGGGTATCAGGATCCCCGACAACTGTAGTTACAAATGGGTGTGAATCACCATGTGAATACTGTAAACAGACACAGGTGTTGTAAAATAATCATTTTGTACACTGTGTGAATGTATGTCGCCATGATTGGTTTAATAAACAAGCTCACTGGCCAATAGCTCAACAAGATAAAGTTAGGCAGGAAAGCCAAACTGAGAATGATGGAAAGAAGGACGGAGTGAGAGGACACGCCAGCTAGACAGAGAACGAGTCTAACACACAAAATAGGATCAAGCCTCGGGGCATAGATTTTAAAAAATGCGTTAAGTTATAAGAGCTCATTAGTAACAAGCCTGAGCTATTGGCCAAGCATTTATAATTTATATTAAGTCTCTGAGTCAGTTATTTGGGAAGCGGCTACTGGTTATATGGGAGCAGGTGGTTGGGACAGGATAACTCCGCCTACATACAGATTCTCTGCAAAAAAGAGCCAGTGTTTTTAACCAAAGCACCATCTCTCCTGCCCCATAACCAGTAATTTTAACAATATAGAGACATTGCCAGGCAGTGGTGGCACACACCTTTAATCCCAGCACTTGGAAGGCAGAGCCAGGCAGATCTCTGTGAGTTTGAGGCCAGCCTGTTCTACAGAGTGAGATCCAGGACAGGCACCAAAACTACACAGAGAAACCCTGCCTAGAAGAAAAAAAAAAAAAAAACCTTAATATAGAGACATACACATATGTGATTAACAACATTCAATTATGTTCTGCTACCTAAAGATTTTCAAAATATCGTTATAACCTCTGCCATCGACTCCGGAAACCAAACACCTGTGCTTTAATAAAGACATGACTGTGAAGACTTACTTTGTTACCTGCCCTTCCAGTCCGTCCAGCTCTGTGCACATAATCCTCATAATGGTTGGGGCAGCTGTAATTTACTACAAGAATTAGATGTTTCACATCTAAACCTCGAGCAGCAACAGACGTGGCCACGAGGAGTTTGCAGGTTCCATTTTTAAAGTCATTTATAATGCTGTCCCTGTCATATTGATCAATACCTGCAAGTAAATTAAGAGATAAACAGAAAAACATGTTGAAATTTTCCATTTCCACTAACAAAGTTCTAAACGCAGAAATAAAAAAGATTTGGGGCTGGAGAGATGGCTCAGAGTTCCTGAGTTCAATTCCCAGCAACCACATGGTAGCTCACAACCATCTGTAATGAGATCTGTGCATACATGCAGACAGAACACTGTATACATAATAAATAAATAAATCTTAAAAAAAGAAAGAGATCAATTTGATGATTTTTCAAAAACCTTAAGGTACGAGTTCTATGACTCTACCAACTCCGTTACTCAAAGGAAGTGACAGCTGTTAAGATATCCACATGTCGTATTCACAGCATACACAACAGTCCATTACAGAATCACCCCAGGTCTCTACCAACAAGTCAATCAAGGGGAGAGAGTAAATATACACAAAAGGGTATATTATCCAGCGTTTAGAAGAAAATCTAATACATGTTAAAATATGAATCATAAAATCATCATGACTGAGTGAACCAGACCAAACACAAAGGGATATAAAATGTATTATTTCACAATATATAGTACAAAGAATAAGAAATTCATAAAGACATAAGATAGTATGGAAGTATATTAGTTATAATGGACAGATGGAAGGGAGATATAGAGAATAATTGCTTAATAGGTACAGTTTCCATTTGGGATGAGGAAAAAGTTCTAGGTACAAGGAGGCAGGGAGGAGCTTCAGTGGGAAACAGTGCTTGCCCAAGTTCAAGACTCTAATGCCCATGTAAACAGTATACCTATAACCCTGATACTGGATCATGGAGACAGGTGGAGTCAGACAGCCCAATGGCCAGAAAACCTAGCTGGTCCAGTGAGAGGCACTATCTCAAGGCAATCACGTGAAGAGCCACAGATAGCAGCCTGCACTACATAAAGGTGAAATTCTGTCAAACACCTGTAAGATTTCTTCTATCTACATTACAGACAACAAAGCAAATATTACTCAGAGCACAAGACAGTTCTTGGCAAGCTAAATACTTAAAGACATACTCATGGGTAAATTAAGCACATTACCTCCGTGAAGAGACATGCAAGGGTAAGATGCTCTCATCAAGTCCTTCAGAAGACCATCAGCATGTTCCTGCTTATCCACAAATATAATGACAGATCCTGACTCCTGATAATGGCCTAAAAGCTCAAGTAATTTCAAGAATTTCTTTTCTTCTTCAATCACAATCTGAAAACACCACATTGTAGCAAGTTAATGTAAAAAACACAAATGTGTCCTAAAACAAAAATGTTTGTTTAATCTGTAGTGAATGAATAGAAAATAATAGCTTCCTACACCTTAAAATGGCTAGGCAAATGTGGATTTTTAACTGATGGACCTGTAACCATGGTGATCAGTCAGCTCTCTCTGCCCTCAACCTCAAATCCTATTAATCAAAGACAAAGATGTACAACATTTCTGTGAACCCAAAATTCTGGTAGAAGAACCAAAAAGAGATTTGTTAAGTCAGTTCCGTGGACCTGGCAACAGACTGAAGGTTATAACTGATGCCTAATATTTAACTTTAGAAGTTATCTACCTATCTCACAACTATGATACAAAAAGGATTGCACACACACTGCCTAAACACCAGGAAAACTAACAATTTCCTGAAAACGGTACCTACCACTTGTTGTTCCACATCTGAGCAAACCACACTCCTGCCTCCAACCTGAACTTCAATGGGCTTGCTCAGGATCCTTCGGGCCAAAGCCTCCATAGCTCTAGGGAAAGTAGCTGAAAACATAACTGTCTGTCGGTCGGGACGAACATTATCCACAATGCGCATAACCTGAGAAAACAATATATGCATACATAAATACAGTGAGTCTCCAAAATCTTACACAGTGTTTAAATCAGGCAGAAGGAACTCTGGAGAGCCACTTCAGTTACTTTAATTCATTATCTTAAAAAATGTGAACTTATTTTATACCTGAATTTGCAGCTCTCAGTTTCACTTTGTCAAGAAAGGGCAGGCCGAGCGAGCGGTGGTGGCGCACGCCTTTAATCCCAGCACTCGGGAGGCAGAGCCAG
>CABHPP010123239.1:960-27389 GCA_902168425.1 Peromyscus attwateri | reverse complement strand
GAGATAAACATGAGGACCTGATTCCCGAGCCTAGCACCCAGATAGAAAGCATGCACTTGTAAACCCAGCCCGGGGCAGGAGGAAAAAGGCAGGTCTCTAAAGCTTACTGGCCAGCCAGTATAGCCTAATCAGCAACCCTGGGTTCCCACAACAGGCCTTGCATCAAAAAATAAAATGTACAGCTCCTGAAGAATAGCCAATAGCATCCTCTGATTTCCAGACATGTCTGCACACACATACATGTGTACTACAACCACACAGGAGGGAAGGCAGGAAGGAAATGAGGAGAGAGGGAGGAAGCAAGGATATGTCATTCAAATTAAAATAATCTCTCAGTAAGATAGCAGGATACTTAAAATGACTGTATAACTGACAAGTATATTTATGGTCTCATCCTAGCACACCTTTAATCCCAGCACTCTGGAGGCAGAGGCAGGCAGATCTCTTGTGAGCTTGAAGCCAGCCTGGTCTACCTAGTGGAAAAAAGAAAAGAAAGGAAAAATGGGGCTGGCAAGATGACTTAGCCAATAAAGGCAATTGCCACCAAGTCAGACAATCTGAATCCGATTCCCAGGACCCACACGGTAGGAGAAGAACCAACTCTACAAGTTATCCTCTAACATCCACATACACAAACCACGACACTCGCATGCTCCCACGTACACACACTATACAGCAAATAAGTAAAAATCAATGTAATTTAAAAAGAAAGTAAAATGACAGCCATGGCTACACAGAGAAAGCCTGTCTTGAAAACATCAAAAAGAAAAAGAAAAACAGAGTGAACTTCAGAACCTTCATCTAATTTCATATGATCAAAGCCCAACCAGACAGGGCTAGAGAGGACAAGCACGTCCTTTAAGGAGGCTGAATCCTCAGACCATCCCTTTCCTGACACTCTCCTCTCTTCCCTCAAGTCTTTGCCCCTTTGCCTTCCATTCCTCAGGTTTGATAATGCCTGCTGCCCTCAAGTCTGCTGATTCATTCTAAACGCTCAAATCTCTTTCAGCACTGAGAAATATGTCTGTTAATAAATACATTTTTCTTCAGTAAAAGTAAAAGCAGTAAGTTTTATGAAAGACGCAAACTAAGCAATCAGCCATCTATGAGCTTAAAGCTTCATTTTATCCTCCACAGCAAAAACTCATTTTATGTGTATATGAGTGAAAGAGAGAAAGTGTGTCTGTGAGCGTGAGAGAAAGTTGTCTGTGTGAATGTATGTGTGTGTGTGTAAGAGAGAGAGAATGCACAAGTGTTCACGTCTGAGAGAATACACGCATGGAGGTCAGAGGACAATCTCGACTGTCACCCCCAGCACTGCTCGCCTTTTTCTTCCCCTTGAGACAGGGTCTCTCACTAGTTTAGAACTCACCAAGTAGGCACTGTGGCTTGCCAGTGAGCCCCAGGGATCGATTCTGTCTCCACTGCCGAGTATCGGGTTCAAAGTGCATCACCCAACCTGACTTTGTGTTATGTGTACACCCTGGGAATTAAGCTCAGGTTCTTGCAAGCATTTTACTGACCACACTATCTCCCCATCCCTAAAAGCTCATTCTTTACCCTGGAAGTTTTAAGTTGAAGGCAATTGGTGTAAATACATGGAAAAGGACAGTCCACACCTAACATCTATGTCATTAAACAACTTAGTTAAGTGAAAGATGTACATTCAATGATGTGCTTTAATTCTCAATTTTCATTATCTTCTTAGTATAGACTTCTGCCTAGAAGCACACTATTGCCTTCTTACTCCTATCCAAACAGAGCCATCATAGAGGCCAAAATATAAACTCTCCCTTCCTCAAGTTGTATTAGTCACAGTGATTGATCAATATCCAAAATAGTACCCATGGCACCAAAGACCTACTTACCGTGTGTTTTTAACCAATAAAGTTCACAAAAAGCATCACTCCCTCTAATTTTCCTCCCAAACGAGTTTTAGTAATAATTTAAAAAAAATAATTATTTTTAAAATAATTTTAGTAATAATTTTAAAAGAAAAAATAACATTGGCTCAGTAGATTAAAGGAACTTGTCAACAATCCTGACTGCCTGAGTTCAATTCCTGGGTTCCACATCATGGAAGGAAAGAACTGACCCCCAAAGTTGTCACCTGACTTTCACAACTGTCCTGTGGGACACCCCTCTCCATACACACATACACCCATTCGCAAAATAAATATATAAATATTGAGGGGAAAAAACACTACTCAATTCTGCCCCTCACTGACAAAGCAACCAGTTTTACCTTGAAACAAAGCTTGTTCAGCCCTTCCTCATGTTAAATTCAGTTCAGTTTCCCTTTGGCTTCCCATTTGGTTCCAGTTCTATTCAACAAGACCATAAAACTATGACAGACTTGTAAAGAGCTGGACATGACAGTAAGTCCTCTGCTCCAAATTAACTAGTCTGCATTTTTTAACTGTTTGTCAGATGGTTTAAGTATTCCACAGTCCTGTTTTTTTAGGACCACCTACTCATATCTCATTTAGAATTAAGTTTCTAGCCAGGTGTTGATGGCACACACCTTTAATGGGGGGGGGGGGGGCAGAGGCAGGCAAATCTCTGTGAGTTCGAGGCCAGCCTTGTCTACAGAGCAAGTTTCAGGATAACCAAGGCTACACAGTGAAACCCTGTCTCAAAAAAACAAAAAAATAGGGCTGGAGAGATGGCTCAGTGGTTAAAGGCACTGGCTATTCTTTCAGAGGTCCTGAGTTCAATTCCCAGCAACCACATGGTAGCTCACGACCATCTATAATGAGATCTGGTGCCCTCTCCTGGCCTGCAGGCATACATGCAGGCAGAACACTGTATACATAATAAGTAAATCTTAAAATAATAATAATAATAACAATAATAATAATAATAATAATTCAGTTTCTAAATCTAAATACAATGGTACTATATGGCAGGCAATGTCTCTTTGGAGGATATGGAACTATATGGAACTAAAGGAAAAAGCTAACCACTATGCTTCTGCTATACCTTCCCATAGCCACTCCATCTCTTTGCTGAGACAGGATTTCACTACGCACCCTAGAAGCATATGCAGCCTGAGAGAACACTCACAACTTACACTGCTTTGCCTGGCTCTGCTTTTGAGACAGGGTCTCTACACAGCCCTGGCTGACCTGGAATTCACTATGCAGATCCAACTGGCCTCAAACTCAGAAATCCTCCTGCCTTTGCCTCCTAAGTGCTGGGATTACAGGCATGCACCACCATGTTCAGCCAAAATATCAAAAGATTTTAGTACTCTTATCATCAGTACTCTAAATCCAGCCTGCCCAATGGCACTTTGAGATTGTTGAGGAATGTCAGAACAAAAACCACTCAAGTTTTAAGAATTTAATCTGAAACACAAATATTTATTTCAATTCCCCATGTTGCCAAAACACTGTTAATACCAGGCAACACAGAGTATGAATTTCAAAACCATATGAACATTCTCACAGCAATTACAAAATCCTCTTTATATTCCAAAAACTTAAGAACCTTAATAAGGAGCTGGAGAGATGGCTCTTAGAGAGGACCCAAGTCCAGTTCCAGGCATCTACTCAGCACCCACATGTAACAGCTCACAATCACTTATTTCCAGCTCCAGGGTGATCTGATACTTCTAGCTTCTGCAGGCACCTGCATTCATGTGCACAAACCACATAGACACATACCATACACACAATTAAAAGTAGAATAAACCTTTAAAATTACAAAGAAATTCAATTATTACCTGTGGTTCAAAACCCATGTCAAACATTCTGTCTGCTTCATCTAAAACTACATAAGTCACTCTTCGAAGGTTTGTGACCCGACCTAAAGAGAGAGGAGAAGAAAGACAAAAAGAAAACTAACTATCAGTCACAATTCATGATGACAACCAAGAACTTTTAAAAAACCATAAAGGGAACTAAAATGCCTGACTTAAGCAGAGGGGTAGGTTAGGTTTCTTTAAACAGTGAAAAGAAACTTTGGTCGGAAAGTCTTAATCTAGTGGCAAGTACTTTCTGACAGTGGGTATATGAGGCCCTTTATTTTGTCAAACTCGTCTCTTGCATACCATCATAGGGCCTGAAGAACCTGTAAAATTCAGAAAACAGCCCTCTCCAAAACACATCATAAAACTAAGACTGAGATGAAGCATCGAGCCACATCAGCCATTATCTGACAGCATCACCTAGAAAAAAACATATTAGAGATTACAGCGTATGTGTGGAAAGCAGTTCCAGTGCTAACTACCTCAAAGGCAGAAAACCCCTCTCATTTACAGCTACTACCATACAGTTAGAAGCAAATGCCTTAGATGGGCATGGCAAACCGCTAATAAACTGCTCAAAATCACTGGGTAACAGTATATTACACAAACTTTAAATAATAAATGCATTACATATATACTTTTCTACACAAAGATACACACTAAATTATTAATTGCTGCCACTGATTTAAAGAAATAGCCCTGGCTTCTTAACCAGTTAAAAACTAAAAATACAGAAAATCCTTTCTCAAATATCAGTAAGCATTGCTATCAACTGTAGAACCAACCACCTGGCAAAAATATGTATAAAATAGTTATTAAAAGATAATGAAAGACAAATAAAGGAAAAAGGTAAAATTAATCAAGATGATTTTCAGGAGGTTTAATTAATACAACAGTGAGAAAAAACAAGGAATTATAGAGTCAGCATTCATCCCCAAACCTTCACCTGCTACCCCAGCGCAAGGCCTCAAACAACCTCGCGGAGAATCAGGTTTCCCCAAGTTTCAGGCGGAACCCTAGGACAAACATGCACTTCTTGGATTCTAACACTCAGTTACATACAGTCTGACTGCTGTGATGGAAATCTCCAAAAAGCCCTTTCTTCAAAAACTAAACAGAGTGATCACCCTAACATCTCCAGCCGCCAAGTCTCGCAAGGTTGGAAACAGCATTAAGTCACCTACCTTTGACGGTTAACGTCTCGGAAGGCCAGGTCTATAAATCCTCAAGGGCCTTTCTCCACAGAAGTTAAATAATGTCAACAGTTTAGTATCAGTTTTGATAGGGAATATTTTAACAAAGCATAACATCTGAGCTAAAAGCATGCAGTATTTACAAAAGACACATTTCTTGAAGCTGCAATAACTTAATTTGTCTATTATTATAAAACACTAGCTCCTGTGGAGAATTTTATAATAAAAAGACTATGATGCCACCTTTTTAAAAGCAAAGATAAGCCTCTTCCCCCGCCCCCAAAAAAAGTCAAGTTAAATGCTAATAAGGTCTTATGGAGTTAGTTGTGAAAAGAAATTGAACTGCCAAAAACGTATTAATGCTTTCAACAATTAAAATTGTTACAATTCACATTTTAAGATATTACAGCTTTAAGAAGAAACATAGAAACCCTTTGTTGGTTTCTCATGTCTGCTTTAATAACAACGTGTCAAGTTCAAAAAGGAAAGAAAACAATAAATATGCCTGTGACTTACCACTGTTAGCGGCTAACATGTCAATCATCCGACCAGGTGTGCAGACAATAATTTCAGCACCTCTTTTCAGCTCAGCAATCTAATGAAACAGGGTGAGATTGTATAGTATTGTCATCACTAGCTCCTGAACAGATGTGAAAACAGCATCTGGCCCACTCGTGGCTCTAGCAGGTGAGACAGTCTGAGTAGAAGACTGGAGGCTGGCATGTGACCCTTGGGCTGCTAAGCACTGAAGGGCAGGGAGCAGCAGGATGACAACCAGGGTCAGAAAGTTAATGAAACCAAAGAATTTCACAAATTTTAGTTTGCAACTATTGCTCAAAAACCAAAAAAGGAAGGTCAGAATAAGCAATAAAATACATACATATTCTAACACAAACATCAATGCTTTCCAAATTTAGGAAACCATGACATCAGTGTTCTAAGCTACAGCCAGCAGCTTTACAAACAGAACACACAATGAAAGCACATTGGACATGGTAACCTTTGCCTGAGCTCTAAACAAACATGTGTGTGCACCAGGTTATACTGGACACATGCACTAAGTCATTCTCTTCCCTTTCGCCCTCTGTTTTCTGTATCTGGGTGTTTTACCTGCACACACGTCTATGCACCACATACACACAATGCCTGCAGAGGCCAGAGAGGGCACTGGCTCTTCCTGGAACTGGAGTTATAGATGGTTGTGAGTCACTCTGGAGTCACTGGGATCAAATCCAAGTCCTCTAGAAGAGCAGACAGTGCTCTTAACCACTGAGCCATCTCTCCAACCCTAAAGCAACTGCACCTCTGGAATGCTGGCCTGAAAGTCATCTCCTATAGTTCAAGGTACCAGCAAGAGTGAGTTCTTCTGTGGCAAACATTCCACATGACATACTGTTTCCCGTGTGTTTTGAGTACTGAAGAAAGTATAGTACAGGGCTAGCACTATGCGCTGCGGTAAAGGTGCTTGCTGCCAGTCTGACAACTTAAGTCAGTGCCTCGATCCCAGCGGTAAAAGGAGAAAACTCACTTCTACACACTGTTTTCTGACTATATCACATGTGCTGTGGTATGTGCACACGGACAAACATACACAAGCAAGCTCAAACACACACACACACACACACACACACACACACACAATGTGATTTTAAAAAATAAACTGAACTGGAGAGGTGGCTCAGAGGTTAAGAGCGCTGCTTGTTCTTCCAGAGGTCCTGAGTTCAATTCCCTATGGTGGCTGAGTGCAGACAGAACACTGTATACCTAATAAATAAATAAATAAATCTAAACGACAATAAATCTGAAAAAAAAAAAAAACCTAAAAAAAAAAAGGGGGGGGGGGTTGGGGATTTAGCTCAGTGGTAGAGTGCTTGCCTAGCAAGCACGAGGCCCTGGGTTCGATCCTCAGCTCAAAAAAATAAATAAATAAATAAACTGAAAAAACAAAAGAAAAAGGTATACTAGTTGCTTTCCTGTAGAAGCAAGGCTGTACTGACAGAGAGCACACAGTCACCCACAGACTCCTCTGTTAACGCTTTGACTCTCCTCCTGTGTCTTCTATGAGAGAGCTGAGATGCGTGTCTGATCTCAAAGCTCAGGTGAGCCTGGCAGCATCATCCACCTGCCCGTCTGGTGGGAACTTGAGGTGCATGTGGCAGAAGCCCACCCCACTCTCACTGCAAAGGCTCTAAGATGTTCCTGTTATCAATGCTTTCAAAACTGTTTTCCTGCCAGATGTGCTGGCACAGGCATACAAGAGCACCACTTGGAAGACAGGAAGAGAAAGGTCAGGAAATAAAGGTCATCCTGGGCAACCTAAGATCCCGTCACAAACAAATACACACAATTTGTTTTATAGCTAGGCAGTGGTGGCACACACCTTTAGTCCCAGCACTTGGGAGGCAGAAGAAGGAGGATCTCTGTGAGTTTGATGCCAGCCTGGTCTACAGAGTGAGTTCCAGGACAGCCAGGGCTACACAGAGAAACCCTGTCTCAAAAGAAAATTAAAAGAAAAAAAATTTTTTATAAATGTATTTCTTATTATAGGCTATAGTATAGTCAAATAAACTGGCAAAAATGAATAGTTCAAGTATTTAAAATAGCAAAAAAGTAAAACATTCCCAAGGCATGTTCTTACAACACTATTTCTGAAATAAGTTTTCTTGCTAAGCTTGGTGATGCACACCTTTAACCCCAGCACTCAGGAGGCAGAGTCAGAGAGATCTCTGAATTCAAAACCAGCCTGAGCTATAGAGCGACTTCTAGGGACAGCTAGGGCTACATAATAAAGACACCCTCTCTTGAGAAAATGCTAAATCAAAGACAGTAAAAGTTTGCTTAAATCTTGCTACATATCATTATGAATGAAGATGAAAGTCTTGCACTAACACATAACATTAGTTAGCACCTTCTAAAGACTCTAGCATGGGTCAGAGGCAGTAATTGCTCGTCTGGGAATCACAGGACCATGTCCCGAGTCAAACTCCAGCTCTAATTAATCTAATTGGTCAACTTATTTAATCATTCTGCGTAACTCTTCACTTATAAAATGAAAAAGCAGACCTGCCATCTCAGGCAGGAGGGCATGCCAACGCTAAGAACCACTTCGAGCCTAGTGGTGGTGGTGCACACCTTTAACCCAGCACTTCAGAGGCAGAGGCAGATAGATCCACGTGAGTTCAAAGCTAGCCTGGTCTACAGAGCTAATAGCCAAGGCTACACAGAGAAACCCTGTCTTAACCCCCTGCCGCCACATACCCCCACCGGCTGTCCCACACACACAAAAAAAGACTTCAAAATTCTATGTCAGACATGGTTTTTTTTGTTTTCTGATATTCACGTAGGTTTTCTGAGAAATAATTAACAACAATGAAATGTATGTATTAGGAGCCAGAGGACTGTAGCTCAGTGGTAACAGAATTCCCCACCTAGCATTCATGAAGCCCTTGGTTCAATAATCCTTAGCATATACCAAAAAGAATACGTTTTAGAAACACAAATGATGTATTCTGATATACACAGTTGGCAAAATGATTAACACAATCAAGTTACGTATTTATGTATTTAATCACAGAGTATTCCATTTTTGTCTTTTGTGGAAAGAATGTTTAAGATCTACTCTGTTAACAAGATTTAAATATATAACGACATTAACTACAGTCATGTTATGCCTAGTCTCTACAGAACATAAGCTTCCTGCATGACATCATTCATGCAGGAGCCAGAGATATAAAGAAAGGGTCTTGCCATATATATCTGGCTGGCCTGGAACTTGCTACGTATACAAAGCCAGTTTCAAACTTGCAGTGATCCTCCTGCCTCTGCTGAGTTCTGGGATTACAGGTATCTCGCTCACACACACACACATACACACACACATACATACACATACACACACACACACACACACACACACACACACATACACACACAACACCCTTCTTCTAAAGACAGGGTCTTTCTGTGTAGTTAGTTCTAAGGCCTCAAGCCAGCAATCTTTCTTCCTCAGTTTTCTTAATGCTAGGAATACAGGCACACCACAAGCACCGAATTCATTCTTATAATTATTTCACACCAAATACCCTTGAAGATTTTAAAGGCGATCACCTACATCCAGACACTAAAATGAAAGAATTACTTAACTCACTGGAACATTCAACCTGAAAAACACAGAAAGGCTGAGTACTTTATTCTAACTACCTGCTCGCTGATTCCTGTCCCTCCATACACACAGACCACTCGGAGTCCCAAGGTCTTCGAAAACTTCTTACATTCCTTAGTGATTTGTAAAGCCAGTTCTCGAGTTGGAGTCATGATGACAGCTGAAAAGATAAATATGTCAAAGCCTAACCCCAAAACCCTTTAGAAGACACTTTAAAACGCTAAAGTTGACCTCTGCAGGATGGCTTGTCTCAGTCAAATTTGTTTGTCTTTATGGAAGTCTGAAAACTGTATTTCAAAAACTTAGTAATGGCAGAAACCCAGGTAAAGGGCAAATAGACTCAGAGTTAAACACCATGTTTTAAACCTCAGAAAACCCTGGAACAGAAGTTTCCAACAGCAAATCCCAGAACAAGGGGAGTCAAGTGACCCCTGTGCTGCGGAGGCCACACAGCTGCTTCCCAGGAGCACTTCACTCCAAGAGCCACAGACAGTACACCGTGGCTGCATCTGCACAAAAAGAACTGAACAGTGTCCCCTAATCAAATATTCAAACACTAACTGCAAAAATGAGAAGAAGTCTGAATTTGAAGACTTACTCATATATGAAACACTGGCACTATCACCTTAAAAGACTTAAAGAAACTTACATTTCTTTTTCTCCTATACTGAGTTTATAATGCACTGATACTGGGCTGAGAACACACCTCAACATAAATAAAGAGAGATGCATGAGGGGTCTACCTGCCAGGTCAGAGCTTTAAAACTGAGCTGTGCCAGCCTTATTTTTGTACTTCTTAGATGTCACTCCAGAGCTCTGAAGATTCTCATTCCACCTGCTGATAAGGGGAAATCAGCCCCAAACTGTCTTATTGATAAAGGAAATGCATATAAAGACATCTTTATCATCATAATTAATAATTTAAAGAATCAGGTCTTTCTCATGTTACAACAAGCACATCTAAGAATCACATGGTGAGAAGACTTGTACCTATTGGCCCCTCTCCTTCTTCTAATGATCTCTGATCCATGATGTGTCTAAACATGGGCAAAAGAAAGGCAATGGTTTTTCCACTTCCTGTCTTGGCAATGCCAATCAAATCTCGTCCAGACATTATAGCAGGAATTGCTTGAGTCTGGATTGGTGTGGGCTTCTCATAGCCATGCCTTAAAAAGAAACAAAAAGAATACAATATAAGAATCATGAGCATTAAGTCCCCTCAAGGGACCTCCAACATCACCTCTTCTAAATGTGATATATCCACCTGATAAAATATTATTGGGTGGAGAGCAGAAAAAGCCAAGGGCTGGGCTAGTAAGTACTTGCATACAGGCCAGATAATCTGAGTAGACACCTGGAACCCACAAGGTGGTAAGATGAATTAGACTCCCCAGAGTGAGCTGCTAACCTCCATCCACACACATGCCATGTTGCATGTGCTCAAGCAAGCATGCATGCAGGCACAAAATAAAATACATGGAATAAACAAATGAAAAAAAATATTTAAAAGCCCAGCATGGTGGTACACACCTTTAATAGCAGCACTGAGGAGGCAGAGGCAGAGCATTTGTGAGTTCAAGGCCAGCCTGGTCTACATAGTGAGTTCCAGGACAGCCTGGTCTACACAGTGAGTTCAAGAGCAACCAAGGCTACATAGACTATCTTGGGGGAAAAAAAGCATAAATAAACATTTTTAAAATAAATAAATGGTTTTAAAAAAATTGACAATGAAAAGAATGAAGCACTAAGAAATTCTACAACGTGGAACTCTGAAAACAGTGATTTTACCAAGAGATAAAAAGAGGTCAGAGAAGAGGACACACTATATAATTCTACCTGGATACTGTCCAGTGGGGCCCAAACTACAGACGTGGAAAGTGCACTTCTGGTTGCCCAGGGTGGAGGAGATAGGAGAAGACTGATAAAGGACAGGGGAGTCTACAAAGTGATGAAAATGTTCTACAATAGATAGTTGCACAAATCCATAAACATACCACTGGATTGTATACTCCAAATGGTCAACTCCACATTTACATTGTAGTTCATTAAAAACATTTACAAATTCCTTAAAAAAGGACTGGGACTAAGATGCAGCTCAGTGGTGGGATACTTCCCTAGCATGCTCAACTACCTAGGATGGGTCCCTTCACCTAAGAAAACAATTTCCAGTTATGCATATAATTGAAATCCAGAAATATTTGTGTGAAAGGGCTAGCAGGACACTGAAAAATGTACATAACCATCAACCACTTACTTTTTGAGGGAATTTAATATCTTCATGGAAATTCCACACTGGACCCATGATTTAATTGGTTTGGGACAACCTTTCCCTTTAACTGTAATGCCCTCCATTTCCAATCGAAACACATTCACCTCTGGAAAACAAAGTCCCGTTAGAAGTTCTTCTACTGGTCCCAACTACCTACGTTCACTAGGCAGTCAAAGGTCAAACATCCATACCTCTCTTTAAGTGCTACCTAATAAACCCCATAGCTGAACTACAAGAGAAACACTAGAATTCGGAGAGACAGAGGAATTACCGCTGCAGTAAATCAAGAATAATGGGAAATACTCCAAGTACAACACTTTGGCTTTCATATTTTCTTCAACTGCAACAAAATAAGGAATGCCTGGCAACACAACCACCTGCTGCCTGAGTCGCACAGATGCCTTTACTTAACCAACAGTGACTGATGGCTGTTAGTCACCAACTGTCTCACACACCAACAAGGCCAACAGAAAGAAACATTTCGTTTGAATCTGACATGAACAGTACTTTCAGCTGTAAGAACATCAACTATGTGAATAAATCATTTTGTTCTTTTTAAAAATGCTTCCTAAAACATCTCCCAACTCCCAGGCGTACGTACACTGCCCCTGAGGAGTGGAGGGCACCCCCAAGTCTACCACAAAATAACCAAGCAAACAGAAGCAGCTTACCCTCCTGAGACATTTTTGCTAGTTCTGGAACTTCAACATAAAAATTTTTCCTGAATGGTTCATATTCAATTTTTCCATGATCAACTGGTTCTAGAAGTTTTCTCTGTTTTGTCTGGTAGCCTGTGAGGGCCGTCTGAAGATCAACTTCCTCCTCCTCTGAAGAATACTTAAATTTCCAGGAAGAAAAGCAAAGTCATTATTCATTTCCCCTGCCAGAGGACAAGAGTCCCGGCTGTCAAAGCCCCCTCTCTTAGAGCTCCCCGACTCAGGAACCGCTCTGCGGCACTTCGCATGCAATCTATGACACACTGATCCATGAGGTTTCCCTGCCACTCCAGGAAAATTAAAATTGCATAATCTAAAAATCTCAAGTAAGAATGTCCGTAATTTTAAACATAGATAAATCAACGCTTTAAAAATTTTTCAACTTAATAAGATTGCATAACCTAAAAATCTCAAGTAAGAATGTCCATAATTTTGAACATAGATAAATCAACGCCTTAAAAATTTTTCAACTTAATTTCTTTTTCTTTATTCAAAGTTTTAATAGTAACACAAACCTCATATGACTCTCAGAAATATCATTAAAGTTTTGCTACTGTTTTCATTATCTAGACCATTACACTATATAATGGGAAGAAATATTCGTTTTATTGCTTCACTTTTCTTGGTGTTGTATGCCTGAGATGAGCCAATTAAGCAGAATAGAAAAGCAGGACACAGCCGTCATACTACTACTATACTACTGAGGAGCAAGAACTCGCCCCCCCAGTAACGGTTTGTGTGGCTGACGACAAACATGCCAACATCAATGCTTTGCAGTAAGTGCTCCTAAGACACGACCGTAAACCAAGTCCAAACGAAGAGTCACCTCCATGGCGTCCTGGTCATTCTCCATCAGCTCTCCCTTCTTCTTATCAGCATCGACTACTGCTTTTTTGGTCGTTACCACAGTAACAACTTTTGTGACTGTTGGCCCAGACTTCTAAAATAAAAAAAAAAGTATTAAAATATTTTGCAGAGGTAAAACAAAAAACAAAGTTTAAAATATGTGGACACCAGATACAAGACAACGTTAAATCCCACAAAATGTAATTGAAACTAACAAACCGGTTTAAGTTTTAGGAAGACCAAGAAAGCTTTGCTTTTGTTTTGTGGAACTTTTCAATGTGTCTGCACGTCAGTTCACAGATACACTCACAATACAGAACTGACTGCATAACATGTAAGTTTATACAACAATTTGTTTGTTTTCGGTTTTTGGTTTTTTGAGACAGGGTTTCTCTGTGTAGCCCTGGTTGTCTTGGAACTCCCTTTGAAGACCAGACTGGCCTCGAACTCACACAGATCTGCCTGTCTCTAACTTCCAAGTGCTGCAGTGAAAGAAGCGTGCCACCACCCCAGCAATACAGCCTACTTTTTCCCTTCATGATCACTTAACATAGCAAACCCCACAAACTGCTTTGTTTGTTTGTTTCTTTTCCAAGACAGGGTTTTTCTGTGTAGTCCTGGCTGTCCTGGAACTCACTATATAGACCAGGCTGACCTCGAACTTGCAGAGATCCACCTGCCTCTGCATATGCCTCCCGAGTGGGCACTGGGACCCCACTAACTTCTTAGAGCTGAGGTCAACAGAGCGACAAGAGTGACAAAGGCCGGCTCTCCAGGCAGCTAACCACACACCTTTTCATTTCCTGCGCCGCCTTTCACGCTCCGCATGTTAAACTTCTTCACTTCTTCTTTCACCTCTTCCATGTAGGCGTCTAATGGGTCCAACTCCTCACCCTCCATTTCATTCCCTTCCTTTTCGGCTTCTGCAGGGTCGTCTTCATCGTCTAAAAGAGCACCATGTATTTTCTTTGACCACAGGAAATAGAGGCCAGTGAGATGGCTCAGTGGGTAAAGGCTCTTGCTGCACAAGCCTGTCAACCAGGTCAACCCACACCCCACATGGTGGAAGGAGAAACGACTCCTGGAACCTGTCCTCTGACCTCTGCATGTGTGTATGTAAGCATGTGAATGCAGTCACACACAAGCCCATCAAATAATTTTACAATTATTTTTTTAAAGAGAAGACATGCCATATCCATTCTATGACTTCCATCAATTTTTTTTTCCCCCACTGTGCAAACGTCCCTCTTCTGGGTTATAATTCGCTCCTAGGTACAGCCCAAGTGCTCACACATGAAAGGTCTTACATTTCTAATAATGCATGAATTACTGTTAAGTAGCAATGAGCAAAAAAATACTAATAAATCACTTAAGGGGGTAAAAGAAAACCAAAAAATAAGTAAGTAAATAAATAAGCCAGGAGGTGGTACATGCTTTTAATCCCAGCACTCAGGAAGCAGAGGCAGGTAGATCTCTGAGTTCGAGGCCAGCCTGGTCTACAGAGCGAAATCCAGGACAGCCAGGGCTACACAGAGAAACCCTGTCTCAGGAAAAAAAAAAAAAAAAAAAAAGCAAAAACAACAACCAAGAAACAAAACAAAAAAAGAGGGGTAAACGGGTAATTATACTTAAATTTATTTCTAGAGCTGGGGACACATGCAGCCCAGCAGGAGTGGCTTTTCTAGTATGCATTAGGCCCTGGGCCAGATTTTCCAACAACCAAATAAACAAAAACACCACAGTTGTAGATTTTATAGTGAACACTAAAATCTCTGCTAAAAATGACATCTGTTTCTCTCACGCTTGCTCACGCACTGTTCCACTCCCCACCCCCACTGTGTACACATGTGTGCAGTGGACACAAGTCAGCTTAGGCTACCATTAGTCAGGTGCTATCCACCTTAGTGTTCAAGGCAAAGTGTCTCTGTTTCACTTGGACTGGAACCCACCAACTAGGAGAGGCAGGCTGGGCACTGAGTCCACAGGATGTACCTCTTTCTCCCTCCCCAGAGCTGGGTGACAGGGGCACCATTATGCTTTTTTCCACATGGGTTAAGAAATGAAACTCAACTCAGGTCTTCATGCTGGACAAGAGAGAACTTTACCAACAACAGTAATTTCTCCCTAGATTTTTAACTATTCTTCCCTTCAAGTATCTTCCAGTGACAGAAAAACACTGATCACGCTTAACTCAAGAAAATCTACTCTTCCCATCATGACCACTGATAAACAGAAACTGTGAGTTTGCAACTATGGTAGTTTGAAAGTAACTGCCCCCCGTAAGCTCATTATGGAGTGGCATAATTTGGAGGTGTGGCTTTGTTGGAGTAGGTGTGGCCTTGATGGAGGAAGTATGTCACTGTGGGGGTGGGCTTTGAGGTCTCATACAGGCTCAAGCCACACCCAGTGAAACAGACCACTTCCTGTTGCCTAAAGATCATGATTTTATAACTCCCAGCTCCTTCTCTAGTACCATGACAGCCATGATGATAATGGACTAAAACCTCTGAAAATCTAAGTTACCCCAACTAAAATGTTTTCCTTTATAAGTGTTGCCATGGGAGGCAGAGGCAGGCGGATCTCTGTGAGTTCGAGGCCAGCCTGGTCTACAGAGTGAGATCCAGGACAGCCACCAAAACTACACAGAGAAAACCTCTCGAAACCAACACCCCCCCCCCCCAAAAAAAAGAGTTGCCGTGGTCATGGTGTCTCTTCACAGCAAAAGAAATCTTAACTGAGAAGGGAACTGTCACAGAAGAAAATGGATCAAAACTCTGTTTTCTGTGAGACACCACAATCTCCACTTACTAAAATCAGAAATGGGATGGGCTGGAGTGTAGGGCAATGCTCTGATGGCACATGCTCAGCCCTGGGTTCAAGGCTCAGCAGCACAACATGAGGCAGGAGGAAAGTATTCCTCTCCTAAATCATGAACAGTAAGAGATGTGTTTCTCTCTCTAGAGATAAACATGTGTATGTGCACATGTGTGCCTTGGTGCTCATGAGGATCAGAAGAGGGGGCTGAATGCCTGGAGCTGGAATTCTGGATGATGGGGAACCACCAGGGGGTGCTGACTCTCATGAACAGTTACAGGGGCAGCAAATGCACTAGCTCTGTCTACTAACTCCGTAAGAGCACAACTGTGTGTTCTGAAGTCAGATCAGCATCCATTGAAGGGGGCCTTTGACAATCTCAGTCATGTACATATACTGGGTTATTACTCAGCCATGTAAAAGAAAGTAGAGCATGCTACAATATGAATGAACCTTCAAGACAGCATGCTAAACTAAACAGCCAGACACAAGAAGGCACCAACGGTATGGCTGCAACATGAGGAACATGGGCAGATTCTCCGAGACAGAAAGCAGTGTAAGGTACAAGGGCTGGTGGAGGCGGACGGTGAGCTCGTCAATGGGTGAAGTTTCCACCTGGGAAGAAGAAAGCTCTGGAAAGGACAGTGGCAAGGGCTACCAGCACTGAACGTACAGTGAAGAACCACACTTCCCATTCCAGGCCTGAACTGGTCAGGTGCAACTAGGGAAGTAGGTCAGTGCTAGAGATCTGACAGACACGCCCAAAGCTTTGACCCTCAGTTCGACGGGGTACGGCGAAAATGCTAGACTCTGCCTATTCGCCACAATGTTTTATAAAAGCGCCCCCACATCCCAAATATACCATCGTCATCTTCTAAACTCCACTTCTTCCCTTGTTTCAGTTCTTCAATTTCCTTTTTCAGTTCCCCTATGTTTTCCATGGCCTTTTTACGCTGTTCTTCTCGCCATTTTTCAACTCTTTCTTTTCGTTTTCTCATTTCTTCCTCCAGTTTATTCTGGTCAAAGTTCTTTGGGGAGGGGAAGAAAAAAAGAAAAAACAGGGAAAATCAAAATCAGAATTAGCAAGTATACTCCACATGTGCTTCTAAAAAGCTCTCCAAAATATTCAAAGAGAAAAGTGGATGTGTGTACACATTCCTAAATGCAAATCAGATTCAGTAGTCACCCATCTTTATACCATGCTCCTGTTCTATTAGAGCAAAGCCCGCAGGATGGCTCAGGGGACAAAGGCACTTGCTGCCAAAAGCAATCATCAGTTCAATCCCCATAACTCACATGGGGAAGTAGAGAACTAACTCTTGAAGTTAGCTAGACTTGTGTCATGGCATGCCATGTGTGTAAGACCCACAAACGTAATATAATTTAAAACATATATATTTGGGAATCACAGAGCCGGACTTGGTCATTAGCACCTGTAGCCCCAGGAGGCTAGGGCTAGTTCCAGACCAGCCTGAGCTATATACAGCAAGACTGAGAAAGAAACACAGTGAGGAAAGGAGGGATGGAAAGAGAGGAAGGAAGAGTCAGAACACAAAGCACTTTTAGTAAAGAAACCCGGATGATGGGGCTGGGGAGTTGGCTCAGCGGTTAAGAGCAATGGCTGCTCTTCCAGGGGACTCGTTTGATTCCCAGCATCCACATGGTGACTCATAGCAATCTGTTAACTCCAGTCCCTGAAGATCTGGCACTCTATTCTGGCCTCTGCAGGCACCAGGCACACAAGAGGTACACAGACATACACATAAAATAATCCAAAATTTTAAAAAAAAAATCCGTATGTTGTGGAATAATCTTTTTGTATTCTGTAAAGATGTGTGTTGCCGGGCGGTGGTGGCGCACGCCTTTAATCCCAGTACTCGGAGGCAGAGCCAGGCGGATCTCTGTGAATTTGAGGCCAGCCTGGTCTACAGAGCAAGATCCAGGACAGGCTCCAAAAGTACGCAGAGAAACCCTGTCTCGAAAAAAAAACAAAAAAGATGTATCTCTGCCTAAGAGGCCTTCTGACCGGTTTAATAAAGAACTGAAAAAACAATATGTAGGCAGGAAAGAATAGGTGGGACGTCCGGGGAGAGAGAGAGGACTCTGGGAAGAAGGGAGGCAGAACACCAGTGAGACACTGAAGAAGTCAGGCATACTATACAGAGGAGAAGTAAACAAGCCAAGTGACAGAACATAAATTTACATTATAAGAGCTAGCTGGGAAAAAGCCTAAGCTAAGGCCAAGCTTTCATAATTCATAAGTCTCAATGTTGTTGTGAGCTGGTGCCCCAAAGAAAGTCCGACTACACCCATACCATTATCAATTATGTCCTATTAGATTGATAGAAATAAATTTTGACATCCCCATACTGGCAAAGAAGGAAGAAAAGTGCACCATTGTATGCCTTAACCCTTTTCATTTATTTACACATTCATGTCTGTGGGGTGCGTAGGCCACAGCATGAATGTACAGTCAAAAGAAAACCTATCTGCCCTCTTCTTCCCACCTTCTCTCGGGTTCTTTGTTCAGCTAAACCACTGTGTTGGTCCTAGATGCCTAAATTCTTTTTTTTTTTTTTTTGGTTTTTGAGACAGGGTTTCTCTGCGTACTTTTGGTGCCTGTCCTGGATCTCACTCTGTAGTCCAGGCTGGCCTCAAACTCACAGAGATCCGCCGGGCTCTGCCTCTGAGTGCTGGGATTAAAGGCGGACGCCACTGCTGCCAGTGATGCCTAAATTCTTGAGTCTAAATTTGTAAATACTTTTTAGGCCAATCCGATACTATTTACATGGATTGGTCATACTTTCTAATTAAAAGGATTCAAGACTTTTATCTTCCTGTTTATTTTCTATTAGTTATAAAATACTTAAAAGTAAAAATAAAGATAAAGAGTATCATTAAGAAATAATTATTGCAGGGGGGGTGCACCCCTTTAATCCAAGGACTCAGGAGGCAGAGGCAGGCAGATCTCTGTGAGTTCAAGGCCAGGGCTGCACGGTTTCAAAAAACCCAAAAGAGAAAAAAGAGAAAAGAAAGAATTCTGTTGTGAAAACAAGACTGCCATTACAGAACTGTCTGGAGCCGAACCTACCCCAGCGTCCTTCTCCTTCTCATCCTCCTTGTCATCTTTGTCTTTCTTCTTCTCTTTGGAACTGTCCCCGCCTTCTGCCTTCTCTTTGGACCTAGACCTGCCAGAGAACAAACGAGAGTAAGACACTATCATTGGAAACCCAAGAATCATTTCTTCCTCACTTTATGACACTTACTTAGCAATGTATGTGCGTGTGACAGCACCTGTGGAGGTCAGGGAACAGCTTGCAGGAGTCAGGTCTCTCCTACACTGGGACCCAGGGATCAGTCAGCTCGAGCCTCAACAACAAGCACCTTTACCACTGAGCCATCTCAAGGTCCTATGATACTCATTTTAGACTACTTAACAGACTGGATCTCATTTTCTTATTTATTCAATAATCAGCACATGTCATATTCCAATACTAAACACCTGGACTATGAGAAAAGTAAATCTTTTAGCACTAATAGAAAACATTACTAAACATTTGGAAATCTGTCTAAGAGAAACAATTACAAAATCTAGACAGGATTGTAAAATTTTAATAATTCATGTCTGTATAATACTAAAATTACAATGGGCTTACAATTTGACTTATGCCTCTAATAACAAAATGGTTTAATTTTAATGATATAAAATTAGTCAATGTCAAACCAGAGAGTTGGCTCAGCTGTTAGGTACACTGCTGCTCTTGAAGAGACCCAAGTTCAGTTCCCAGCACCCACATGGAGCGTACAAGCACTGCTAACACCAGTTGCAGGGGATCTCTTCTGACTTCTCAAGGTCCCATATGTATATTGAATCTAGACACGTATATATGCAGACAAAACACTCAATATCTAAAATAAAATATCCACTCTCTCCTCTTCCGTTCATGATTGGTGTTTCTGAGTGATTTCTAGACATCCTTTCAGATTTGACAAAGATACTCAGAGATGAAAAAGATAGTCTCCAAATATAAACTCCATAAGAATTACCAGCTAACTTTTTTCTGCCATGTCATTTGCTCTTTATTCTGTCCAGGACTGCTTTCTATGAACACCGTGAAGGTGGTCCTATCTTAGAGTAACAAATGTCCCTCGGACCTTTATCTTCAGAACTTCTCCACACACTGCAGTGTCGCCTGTCACTTACCAAACAGCTCTCTGTACACAGCTGCCCACGGGCTCTTTATGCTCTTTCACGGGTCTATCTACCCATCTCTAAGCAGACACCTAACACTGTCTGAGACTTTGTAAGCAACTTTCTGAGACTGCGACTTTATGACATGTCTTTATGGGCATGGCACAAGGAGTCCTCCAATCTTGTTTTTCAGATTACGTCCTTTGTATTTCTAATGTGTGTTCATGAGTGTAGGGTGTGTATACCCATGTGTTCATGTGTGTGCAAGCATATGTGTAGTAGAGTCCCAAGGACAATCAGGGGTAGCATTCCTTGGGAGCCGTTGACCTTATTTGTTGAGACAAGGCTAGGCTGGCTGGCGAGCAAGACCTACTGCTAAGCCTGTCTCCTCCCTAGCTCTGGGATTACAAGTGCACACCTTGGCCTACCTTTATTAACCTGGGTGCTTGGGCTGAGCTAACCTGGGCCATCACTACTCAGCCCTATCGCTAATCTTACGATCAGTTTGTAAAAGTCAACACATCCACGTTCTTGCTGCTGGGAAGAAGCAGTGACGGTAACAGGAGACTGAGAAGAGCAAGCACACGGTCTGACAGGAGGCATTTCAACCGAGTGTTACCAGCATCACAAGAAACATACACATTTAACTTACACAAGCAAAGGCCACACTTTCCAAACAGCAATTCAATAAGGTACACCATGAGCTGACGCAGTGGTTAAGTCCACTCACTGCTCTTGCAAAGGCGTTCCATTCCCAGCACCCCCCGCAGGTGGCTCACAACCACTTGTAACTCCAGCTCTGAGGATCTGAGGCCTTCCTGCCTCCTTTGGCACCTACACTCATGAACACACACCTACACAGGTACACATCCGTTATTAAGAACTATCTTAACCATCTGAGAAAACAATCTCAAAGGAACAGAAACTGACGGAACTGAATACCAAGGGCTTGCCTAGCATGGCAACTAGCATGCCCACTTCAATATTCATCACTGCCTCCACAAAAGACACTGAATTCCCACAAAAGTTCTGACCATTAATAATACATACGAAATAAGAGTACAGCGTAGAGTTCAAAACCAGTAGAATTTGCTATTCTCCAACTGAATTATAAGCCCCATAACCCAATAAATAAACGTTCTGGCAACAGTTCCCAGCGAGAGTCAAACTCTAATTCCTGATGAGTATGAACTGGACAGCAGCAGATGTGGTCAATGACAGGGTTACCTGTTCTCAGCCTTCTTGCTTTTGCTGCCAGGACTGGAGGACCGGGATCGCCGACCCCGGCTTCTACTCCTTGAGCGCCTTCTATCTCGACTCCGAGATCTTCTTCTCTCTCGGCTTCTGTCTCGTTCTCTACTTCTGGAACGTCTGAAAGGGAGAGTTCACTTATTTTGTGGCCAAAGGGAGTTACTATTTCAGATTATGACTGTCCCGCAATAAAAAGTTTCTTAAAATTAGGATCATTATTAGAGGTAGCTGTAGTGGGTAGCCATTCCAGCTTTGATCTGGAAGTTCCAACCCCATTGAAGCTTCGGTAACTGTCACGCCTACAAGGTGGGGCCAAGAGAGGACCCTGAGGACTCTGAAGACCCAAGATCCGGATGCGCCGGCTCTCTTGGTTCCTGGACCCTGGACGCTGGAGGTAGACCGAGCAGAGTTCTCCAGAGAACACCGCCGGACTGCGCTACACCTTTCCCAGACCCTGTTACCTATCCCTTCACTTGTGAGTTACCCCACAAAATAAACCTCCCTTTTAACTACGTGGAGTGGCCTTAATAACTTCACCAATAGATAGCATTCTTTTTTTTTTTTTTTTTTTTTGGTTTTTCGAGACAGGGTTTCTCTGTAGTTTTGTGCCTTTCCTGGAACTCACTTGGTAGCCCAGGCTGGCCTCGAACTCACAGAGATCCGCCTGCCTCTGCCTCCCGAGTGCTGGGATTAAAGGCGTGCGCCACCACCGCCCGGCTTAGATAGCATTCTTAATTAGCTACCAATTTAGCTAAACTGGACACAAGTAAAGCCAGTTCTTATGAAGATCAATGGAAGCGTGACTATACACGTTCCATAACGATGTAAAAAGCCAATTCTCACAGACAGCCCACGCCTGGGGCTGCAGAGCAGCACTGGCGCACTCCCTGAGCTGTGCAAGACCCTAATCCCGGACGTGGGGGAACCCAAGTAAGGAGATGTGCAGAACCTGAGCTACAAGACCATAATCTGAAGATTAGGAGGCAATATTAGGAGGCACCACCCCCAACTCCATGCATCCCACTTCCGTCCTCTAGAAAACATGGAAAATTCACTATATACTCTCAATTTTTTTTTTTTTTTTTTTTTTTTTTGAGTCTCACTGGTTTGGAACACAAGAGATCCACCTGCCTCTGACTCCCTAGTGCTCAGATTAAAGGTGCATACAACCATGCTCAGCCTCAAAATCCTTGATCTAAAAATCTTACAATTTTATTTTCATATAAAAACTCAAAGATCGCCGGGTGGTGATCTTTGATCCCAGCACTCAGGAGCAGAGGCAGGCAGATCTCTGTGAGTTCGAGGCCAGCCCAGTCTACAGAGCCAGTTCTAGGACAGGTTCCAAAGCTACACAGAGAAACCCTGTCTCAAAAAACAAAACAAAACTCAAAGATCAAAATGTTAAATGATCAATTCACTTAACACATACTTGACTGAACTGTGGGAAACTGTCCGTGGACATTGAATATGAAACTGAACTAGTCAAAATGTTCCATCTGTCTAGAATTCCAGGTATTAATACCCAAGTATTCTCACCTTCCAACCTATCCTGTCACATCAACATGCAAGGAAGTTATCAAACGTCAGAACAACCAAGAAACCTAACGGGCTTCTACTACCCAAAGATGGAACACTTTAAACAGAAAAATGAATAAGTGTGGGTTGTGGGGGCATGCACCCTGTACCCCAGCACTGGGGAGGCAGAGGCAGACGGATCTCTGAGAGTTCCAGGCCAGCCTGGTCTACAGAGCTAGTTATAGTCTAACTATGTCTTGCTTTCCTGGTTTAATAAGAAAGAAATTGAGTGGGTAAGGAAAACTGTTTTTACAGACATTTCACTCCGAGGAGGGTTGTAACTATTGACACTAGTCTCAATAAATACGTAAGTAAATGTAAAATAAAAGGTCACGAATGCTTTTCAGTTTAAATCTAAGAACAGCCATTAAAGTAGCTTAAAACAAACAGCAAAGAGGGCTCTTCCTGTTTCTTTCCACTGTACTCTCAACACAATGGTCAGCCTCTCCAGCAGAATCAAATAAAACCTCCATAAACAAAACATTATCTTATTTCTGTCCTTCTCGGGACTTCAAGGGTTCTCTGGATTTCAGAAAATACAATCTAAATTTCTAAGCTTAAAAATATTGCTTAAGACAAAGCCTGTGTCTGATCAAACAATGGGGAGCAGGAGGTCCACAAATGGGCCTCTAAATTCCAAACCAGAACACCTTTGCAGAGGCCAATTTATCTAGTAAGGCCCCAAGATGACTGGTTCTTCAGAGATGAATGTCTTACCTCAGGCGCTTCCTGTCCCTTGACCGTGATCTTCTTTTGTCCCTACTCCGAGACCTCTCTCTCCTTCTATCTCTCTCTCTACTCCTAGAACGTCTGTCATCTCCACGTTTACTTCTTTTGTCAGAGGGTGAGCGACTCCTAGACCGACTTCCAGAACGTCCTCGCGATGCCGATCGTTTGCGGTAGTGGCTAGAATAGTACCAAATCAAAGATTAAGCTTAGCAAGCAGCTTGTATTTTATTTCTATGTGTGGGGGGGGGGGGGGGGGGGACCTCAGCAATTTAAGCGCATGTTTAATTAGAAGGAGAAAATGAACTATCGCCACAGTACATGTCCAGGGGAAGACTGGAAAGGATGCCACACATGGTGACTCGTGCACAGTACTTGGGAGGCTGAGGCATGAGGATCCCCATGGGTTTGAGGTCAGGGTTTGAGGCCTGGGCTACAAAGTAAAACCCTGTCAAAAGGACTGGCGTTGCCGGGCAGTGGTGGCGCACGCCTTTTATCCTTTTATCCTTTTATCCTTTTATCCCAGTGCTCGGGAGGCAGAGCCGGGTGGATCTCTGTGAGTTCGAGGCCAGCCTGGGCTACCAAGTGAGTTCCAGGAAAGGCGCAAAGCTACACAGAGAAACTCTGTCTCGAAAAACCAAAACCAAAAAGGACTGGCGTGATGGCTCAGCAGTCAAAAGCAGAGGCTATGCTCCCAGAGGACAGCTTACATCTGGTAAAGGAAGAGCTCATAGGCAAATGAAGAGATGCACAATGGGTCAAGTACCAGACGGGAGACAACCAGCTCAGAAAAAAAGAGAGCAAATGGGAAGTTTGACATTTTATATCAGACAACTAGCAAAGCTCATTAATAAAGTGACATTTTTAGAGACCCTTGAAGAAAATAAAAGCAGGAACCATGTGGACATACAGGGGAGACCTTCCAGGCAAACAGCACAAGAGTAAACTCATGGGAAGGAATCTGGTATGGTGATATTCTCTTTTGTACTAAAATGTTATTTGTATGTTAATAAATAAAGTTGCCTGGGGGTCAGAGCTATTAGCAAGCCATAGGAAAGCAGGGCAGTAGTGGTGTACGCTTGTGATCACAGCACTTGGTAAACAGAGCTAGGTAAGTCTCTGTGTGTTCAGGGATACAGCCAGCATTGGATACACACGCCTTTAATCTCAATACCAACCATGGAAAACCTGGAGGTCTATACAGACAGGCCGTGATGAGGCGGTCATGTGGTTGGGTTTACAACCAATGAGAAGGCAGAACAGAAACTCTATATAAAGACTTTAACACAGGAAGTAGCTCTGGTTTGGAGAGGTAGGACCACCGCAGGAGGAAGGGTAAGGTTTTAGCTCTTAGCTCTGACCTCTTGGCTTTCTTCCTTGCATTGGTTCTGTGTTTTTTATTTAATAAAACGGTTGGTTACATCTACAATCTGGACTGGCACATGAAGGGATAGCAGCAAGGAATACAGTTAAACAAGTTAAGAGAGTACACCAGGTGTAGTAGCACACAACTTAATCCCCGCATTCAGGAGGCAGAAGCTAGCAGAGTTAGTTCCAGGCCAGCCAGGACTACACAGTGAGACTCTGTCTCAAAAAGAAGAGGAAAGGAAAAAAAAAGACTCAAGAGAGTGCCATGGGACAAGATCAGAGACACAACAAAGCAGTCAACCATGGAGAGCTTCAGGGGCTCTTATAATGACTACATCTTTTACTCTGAGTGAGACGAAAAGCTACGAGGCCACACATGGTGGCAGACCCCTGCAGTGCCAGCTACTAAGACTAAGGAAAGATCACTTACTTCAAGCAGTTTAAGACCAGCATACTCCCACCTCTAACTGCATACTTTTAATTAATTTATTTATGCATATATGCATATGCCTGAGTATATGTATGTGCATCTCATGTGTGCAGGTACCTATGCAACCAGAAAAGGGTATCAGATCCCCTAGAACTGGAGTTACAGGCAGCTGTAAGCCATGTGGATGCTAGAGATTGAATCTAGGTTCTCTGAAGAACAGCAGGTGCTTTCAACCACTGAGCCATCTCTCCAGCTCCATGAATACATTTTCTTACAAGAAAATAGATAGGGGCTGGAGAGATGGCTCAGAGGTTAAGAATACTGACTGTTCTTCCAGAGGTCCTGAGTTCAATTCCCAGCACCCACATGGTGGCTCACAACCATCTGTAATGAGATCTGGCTCCCTCTTCTGGTCTGCAGGGATACATGCAAACAGAACACTGTATACATAATAAATAAATAAATCTTTAAAAAAAAGAAAGAAAGAAAAAGAAACAAAGAGAAAGAAAGAACTTTAAAAAAAAAATAAATAAAAACAGAAAAGGCTGGGGCTGGAGAGATGCTCAGTGGTTAAGAGCACTGCCTGCTCTTCCAGGCCCGGGTTCAATTCCAACATCCACATGGCAGCTCACATCTCCAATTCCAGGATCTGGTACTCACACAGACACACATGCAGGCAGAACACCAATACACATAAAGATAAATAAATAAAACAGGAAAGGCTACTGAAAGACTGTTAAACGAGTGACACAACCTCGCGACTGTTTTAAAGCAGTACTCAGAGCCAGGTACATAATGCCAGCACTCAAGAGGTGAAGGCCAGCAATTCAAAGCCAGCCTTGACTAAGAGATCCTCGTGTGTGTGTGTGTGTGTGTGTGTGTGTGTGTGTGTGTGTGTGTGTGTGTAAAAAATGAAAGCATTATTTTGTTGCTAAGCAAAGATCAAATTAAACAAAGGAGGCCACAGCAGGAGTAAAAACACGAAACTAAAGCAACCGGGGCTGGAGAGATGCTCAGCAGTTAAGAGCACTGGCCACGGGGGCCACGGGGGCCACGGGGGCTGGAGAGATGGCTCAGCGGTTAAGAGCGCTGGCCACGGGGGCTGGAGAGATGGCTCAGCGGTTAAGAGCACTGGC
>CABHPP010123238.1:1441-55666 GCA_902168425.1 Peromyscus attwateri | reverse complement strand
CCCCCCCGTTTTGGGTAACTGTTGCCTTGCTTGCTGACCTTGACCTTGATATCCTCCCTATGCTAATTCCCTGCCGGGTTCCACCCTCCTGAATGCTTAAGGGAAGTTCCTTGTATGTGTATCCCCCATAATGGGCGTTAACAGCTTAGATGCAAGATTGTAAAACAACAGTAGTGAATTTCTGCCCTCAGGGGTTCTCCCATTGTGGTTTTACCACTTTTTTTTTTTTCAACAGGATTTCTCCGTGTAACTGTCCTAGCTGTCCTGGAACTTGATTTGTAGATCAGGCTGGCCAACTCACAGAGATCTGTCTGCCTCTGCCTCCCAAGTGCTGGGATTAAAGACATGCACCACCACTGCCCAGCAGCAAATAATTTTATAAAAAGAGAAAGTTCTTAAGTTGTTTGAAATTTTTAAATTTTATGTGCCTGAGTATTTTGCCTGCATGCGTATGTGTGCACCATGTGTACGCTTGGTGCCCATGTGAGGCCAGAAGAGGTCATATTCCCTGAAACTGAATTACAGATTGATGTGAACTGCCACGTGGGTGCTAAGAACCAAACCCTGGCACTCCGCAAAAGCACAAGTGCTCTTAACCACCAAGCCATCTCCCCAGAGCCTAAAAGTAACTTTAAAAGCATTACAATGCATTAGGTACCTGCAAAAGGGTTTCACTTGCTCGAACCTTCAAGCCCACCCCACACTGCTCTCAAAGGCTGGTAACATGTTAGAATACGTATGTACTAGAGGCCTGAACCGTGCCTTACAGCTCCCGCTCCAGCAGAGCTTTTGACATTGCTCCTCTGCTTGTTTTCTCTGAACTGCACCATTCTTCCAATGCTGACAGACAGAAAAATAAAGAACACATCTGCATTGCCATTCTGCTGCCACCATGACGGTGCAGTGGGGACCACGTTTCCAGCACATGAAACTTAGGGGCCAGCCATACCCAAACTGTGGCCATGTCCACAGAGTTTTAATAGTATCTGAGGTTTCAGTTACCTACTGGAGATCTTAGAAGATATCCTCCTCCATTTTACTTACTTCAGTTTTCCCTGATGTGAGGACATCAGTAAGAAATTTGGCATCTACTCAGTGTTTACCACAAAGCAAGTACTGCACTGAGAGCTGGAAATGATGCCAAAAGATACCAGACTCTTGTACATTGCTGGCAGAGACGAAGGCTGGAGCAGCTGCTTTGGACAGCAATTTGGCAGTTCCTCAAAAGGTTAAAGAAAAACTTAGCATATGACCCAACAGTTCCATTTCTAGGTATACAGTCAAAAGGACTGAAAACAAATAAGAATTGGACATGTTCTAAATGCCCATAGCAGCATTATTTATAATATTAAAAAATGGAAACAATCCAAATGCCCATCACGTGGTGAGTAGATAAACAGTGTGAGCTCCTATTTGACCGGCCATTACTTGACCATAAAAGAATGAAGGGATACAGACGGAGCTCAGAGTGTTTGCCTAGCACGCACAGGCCCTGGATTCAATGGAGGCACATGCCTATGAGCCTAGCACTCAAGAAGCAAAGGAAGAAGGATCAACATTTAAAGTTCATCCTCTTCAGCTACACAGTAAGTTCAAAGTCAGCCTGGGCTACAAGAGGCCCTGGAGTCCTGGCGCATACTACAAGGGTGAATCTTGAAAACATTATAAAAGTGAAAGAAACCAAATTCAAAAAACTACATATTGTATGATTTCCATTCATATGAATGTCTAAAATAGGCAAATCCTTGGAGACATAAAATGGATCGGTGCTTGTCAGGGCTGGAGTGGGGACAAACTTGTGGTTTGTCCTAATGGCTTCTGAGAGTGGAGTCTGCATTTCCCCAGAAGGCCATTCTAGAATCATACATCCCGAGCATGTTTGTGTTTATAACTGTAAGAAAGTAGAGGTTTCCTTCATTCCTAGGGCATAATTATTTGGGCCAATGAAGAAAAGAGAAAGGGTTCATATTCCAGAGTTTCCTTTTTCACTCAAATTTCCCAGGGCAACAATAATCTGAATTAACGGACAATCTGAAACTCTAGATTTTTCCAGTTTTAGACACTGAAAAACAGTAATATTTTAAAATTACTATATTACAGTAATATTTTTAAATGTGTCTATAATTTCATTATACTATAAGAGTGGTTTTCACTATTCATTTGCTTTTCTAGCCACCCAGATGCAGTTTACCGTACAGACAACTGTAACCAGCGTGCACTCTTCCTGCACTGTAAACGATGGGAGCCTAGTCTTCAACAGTGTTTTCAGCGCTGCGATGATATTCCATCCAGCCACGTGATGACTATTTAACTAACTCTTTCTCTTTCTTAACTTTTGTTTTATTTCCTTCACTCTGCTGTGTTTAGGCAAGGATGTACACAGATTTTTGTTTCATTCTTTTCAATTATTTTCTTAGGCTGTCTTTTAGCAACAGTTTACAAGTCATGCAACATGACTCTTGCTCTCCAAACAAATTTTCAACACTGTTTTGCAGTGTTGTTAACAGTAGTAGTAGGGATGATGTGGGAGCATGTATAAAGACAGTTTAATTAAACAGACTTAAATAGCACTGAAGTCTTATTGTTGAATTTTATTTTTCCTAATAGATCTATAGGTACCTTTTTTTTTTTTTTTAAGTTTTTTTGAGACAAGGTTTCTCTATGTAGTTTTGGTGCCTGTCCTGGATCTTGCTCTCTAGACCAGGCTGGCCTCGAACGCATAGAGATCCACCTGGCTCTGCCTCCCAAGTGCTCGGATTAAAGGCACGTGCCACCGCCACCTGGCTTATATCCACCTTTTAATTATAAAAATTGCAAAGGCTCACTGTAAAAAATGAACAGTTTATAAAGTATACAAACAGAAAGTGAAAGACAAGTCTTCCTGTTTGGGAGAGTTGATTAAAACATACTTCTCCTAAATTTGAGTTTATCTAAAGTGTAAAATGTATTTGATGATCAAAGGCTCATGGAAATTCTGCACAGCTGATAGAAGAAAGAAGATTCAAACAGAGGGTAATGACAGGGAATAATACGCAGTGCTCTCCATGAGAAAACAGCACACATGGTGTGTTTCTGGGAGTGAGAGATGGAGGAGGTAATAGTTCCAGTACAGTCTGACTGAGAGTAGCTTAGCAGAAACATAGTAAAGCCTTTCTCTCCCCGCCCAACTTTTTTTGAAATGAGGTCTCACTTTGTTACCTAGTCCACACTGGTCTTGAACTGGCAATTCTTAAGCATCAGTTTCCCAGGTGTGTAGCATGAATCTTAAAGAATCTTATTAATAAAAATCAAACCTGAGCCGGGTGTTGGGGTAAAATGCTGGAAGGTCAGAGAGACAGAACAAACCACAGCTATCTCACCTCGCCGGATCCTCAGCTGGTCTTGTTTCCTCAGACTGGAGGCCTCTGAGTCCTCATCCAGAATGGGTCTCAGCTGAACTGTGCTAGAAGCCTGAATGCTTAACCAGCCACATGCTTAACCACGACAAATGCTTCTATGGGCAAATGCCTCTATGGGCAAATGCCTCTAGTTTTTGGTCCTCACGCCTTATATACCTTTCTGCTTTCTACCGCCACTCCCTGGGATTGAAGGCGTGCTTTCTGGGATTAAAGGTGTTGGTCACCATGCTTGGGTGTATCCTTGAACACATGGATTTCTGCCTCTGGAATGCTAGGATTAAAGGTGTGGTGCTACCACTCCCTAACCTCTGTTTAACATTGTGGCTGTTCTGTCTCTGACCCCAGATAAGTTTATTAAGGTACACAATATTTTGGCGAACACAATACCACCACACAGGTGTCCTGGGTGCTGGGTTTGTAAGCACATCCCAGCATGTCCATTTAGGAACTCATTTTATGTAAACAATAATACAACAATCTCAGCCATACCTTTCATAGTTCTAGAAGGTGACATGCAGGCTTCTAGGGGAAAACTGTCAACAACAGTCTTCCTCAACAATGGATTCTGTGTGCCAACTTCAAGCAAGATGTGCCCACTTGTGCAACAGTGGTGTGACTGTGGTGGGGATAACCAACCACTTTATGGTTGTATTTGATACCCATTCCACAGGAAGGAATTCATGCTTAGCACTGTAAACCTGGTCAAAAGCCCACATCTGGGAAAGTCACAGGCCATAGTAGGGAAACTACCGTTGTTTTGCCAAATGGACATCATGTGTCTGTATAATTGCCTTCTAAATAATTATGTTTATGCAAATATCAAAGAAACTTCTTTTTTAGTAGGCAGTGGTTACTGCAGAGATTCATAACTAGTCAAAGTTATGATAAGTAACTACTCAGTCCTAAATGGGACAACTACTTCACTCACCCCCTTCAAGGTCAGAGAACCACACAGAACAGAGGCAGAATGAATGTTGAGTAGAGAGGAGATAGACTGTTACAAACCCCTGTCTTCTGGGCAGGAGATGCCCACTGCACTCTTGAACTAGCAGCAGCAGCAATGATCTGAACAAGATGTACAATATCCGGCTCATCAACCTGCCATGGGCATCACGGGACTCACAAGGTTGGCTGCTAGGGGAAGGAGAGACATTTTCTTCACTGTTGTGACCACTGGTAATGTGCTCATGCTCCTGTAGATAACCCTGCTTAAACTCACTGGGTGACCAACACAGAAAAAAATATCAAAGTAGAAAAGGACTACTTGGGAAGAGAAAGGGGATCAGCAGAAGTGGGAGGGGAAAAGAGGGTAAGTAAGACAGGAACTCTAGCTTGTCACATCACATCTACAGTCAAGAACAGAGAGGAAAGAGCCATGCTGCCTGCTTCTGTAGGCAGCTTTCTTCATTTTAAATACAGTGTGGGGCCTAGTCCATGAAATAGTACCACCCACAATGAGGTAGGTCTTTCAACATCAAGTAACAAGACACTCTCCACAGACATGCTCAAAGGACAACCTGATCTAGATAATTTCCCATTAAAACTCTCCTCACAGTTAATTCTAGGTTGTATCAAGCAAACAGTTAAAATTACCCAGTTTATCCAGGAAAGGCGCAAAGCTACACAGAGAAACCCTGTCTCGAAAAAAACCAAAAAAAAAAAAAAATTACCCAGTTTAGAGGGAGACCCAAGATAGTGGCTGGACCTTTGAGAAGGAGCCATTCATTTACATATATATATATATATATATATATATATATATATATGGGATTATGTGGTAATTAGGACACATAGGAACTCACCAAGTGTTTGATAAATTGATTTAACAGCAACCTTAAAATAAAAAAGTATCAGACAACAGCACAAAATTCTCATCTGAAGGAAGACCACCATCAATCAAAATAATGTATTATTTGAGCCAAATCTATTATGGCACAAATGGTATAAGGGGCTCAGCCTAAGACTCTGCATGAGACATAAGCTTTTCCTTCAAAGAGCTTACAGTCCAGATAGGATGTAAAAACAATTACCAAAGCACATAATAAAAACCATTTTCAGGACAAATCGCTAAAGAAATCATGTATCTGGAGGTGACAGAGGAGATGGTCATTGAATTCAGTCTTTGATGAAGGGGATGATTTGTAGTAGGAGATAAGTGTCTTCCCAGGAGAGAACACATTCCAAGGGAGTAAACCCTAGTACAAAGCCAGGGATAGAGATGGTGGATTGGTGTTGGAGAGGTAAGGCAATAATGCTGCTTAAACTGACCAGCTAAAGAACCAAGCTGAGAGCCTAGACCTCACACACATTGTGCATCCAAGCATGGGAGTGGCAGCTTCTCCCACATTCGGCAGCCTGTGAAAGGAAGGAAGGGTGTAGGGCATGGCGACTGAGAGAAAAACATTCATGGACACATGCTTAGGGAGGTAATCACACACAGGGTAGCCTGGAGAACGGGAAGACATCAATCTGAGTCATTCCTGGAAGGGTTTAGAGGAAGCCAGAGTTCCACTACTGGGAGACTAATGACTACTTGCTGTTGTTACCGACAATTTTTAAAAACATTAAATAAAAAAATCCCAGGTTGCTTGTCCTAAATTGCGTAAGAATAGAATGAGGCACTATTTCAGTCCTCAAGAGCTTGACAATTGTGTTGAGAAAGCAGTTCTGTGTTCTAGTTTTTAAGTGCGACAGAGAAACACTCTAGGCAGACAAATTGTGAAATTTTCAGGGAAGAAATTTCAGAGAAGAAGACAAATTCTTCCCTAAGATGGAATCTAAGAAAACAAAGATTCATGAGGAGGTAACTGTCTTGAGCATGATGTCTCAAGGGTGATAACAGTCTAGAAAGGATAGTTCCTTAGGGTAGGGCAGAAAGTAAAAACAAAATCCAGAGTAAAGAAAAGATTCCTGTTCAGGATTTGTACATAAAGGGAACTCCTGAAGCCATCTGTAAGGGACAGGCACTGTTAAAGGTCCCAGCTTGCACAGGTCATAGGCTCCCCAAAAAGGGACATTTTAAAAAGTTTATCTTTATTCATGCGTATATATATGTTGATATAGGCACGTGTGTGTGTGTGTGTGGGGTGCCCATGGATACTAGAACAAGGTCTCAGATCCCTTGGAGCAGAGGCTGTTGTGAACTGGACAACATGGGAACAAACTTGAGCCTTAACTGGTGAGTAATCACTCCAGCACCAGGAAGGCACTTTAGTGGAATCTCTTTTATGTAACTCAGTGTTGACAGTCAGGGAATCCACACTTATCCAGAGCGTTCAAGATTTTCAGATTTCTGCTTTTCTCTCCAGATATCTATAGAGAAAAGGTATTGGGTGGGCTGGGGCGGGGGGCCTCAACAGGGATGGTGAACCTGCCTACTTCAAATGGGATGGTGACTAAGAAGTGTAGGCAAGTCATCTATTAAATGCACAAGGCAGGGAAAGAGCTCTAGCCTCAGTTTCCAGACACTGAGCAAGTAATCTATAAAATGTTCAAGGCAAGGAACAGAGTTCTAGTCTCAGTTCCCAGAGAACAACTGATTAGAACATCACAAGGCTTGCCAGTCACCAGACTGTGCTTCCATTATGAGTTGGGTGATAGTTATTACAGAAGAATAATAAAGTCTCATGTTAATGTTGCCAATTTGTTAAAAAAAAAAAAAAAGAAAAGAAAGAAAAAGAAAACAACAACAAAAAGTTAGCCGGGTGGTGGTGGCTCATGCCTTAATCCCAGAATTTGAGAGGCAGAGGCAGGTGGATCTCAGTAAATTGGAGGCCAGCCTGGTCTACAAAGCAAGTTCCAGGACAGCCAGGGGACTGTTACAGAGAGAAACCCTGTCTCCAAAAACAAAAACAAAACCCAAAACCTTAAGTCAGGGGCTAGTGTAACACTGTAGCACATCCCCCAGCATGCTCAAGGCCCTAAACTTGATTTCCATCATCCTCACCACCACCACCATAAAAAGATAAAACAAAAAAAGCATTTCAAACCTAAAAAGATTAATGTTTAATAATGGGGCCTGAATATGGTGGCTGTCACTCCAGCACTTGGGAGATGAAAGGAAGATGTGGGTGGGGCTTGGAGATGGCTCAGTAGTTAAGAGCACTTGTTCTTGCAAAAGACTCATGTCTAGTCAGTTCCCAGCACCCACATGGTGGCTCACAACCACCACAGCTCCAGTTCCAGAGGATCCAATACCTTCTTCTGACCTCCCTGGGCACTGCATTATGTGGGGGAGACATATACAGTCATACATATGAAATTTAAAAATTAAAAAAGATAAATATTAAAAAAAGAGCCCAGCCTGGGTTATGAGACCCTGTTACAATAGAAAAAAAAGTTGTATGTTAGTGTTTTTAATATTCCTTTTTATGCTCTTTAGCGGATGCTATCACGTTTTAGATATTTTCAGTTCAGCTGTCTAATAGGATCTTAACTTTCGGCTTTCTCATACTCTACTATTCCATGTTCTTTTTGCTTAGTAATGACATTTTCATCAATTTCTTTCACCCATAGTTTTTTTTTTTTCATTGAAAAAAATTTACTGTAATTTTAAAAGCTCAAAGACACAAGAAAGTTAAAAAAAATTTTTTTTAAACTGGGTCTCTCTATGTAGCACTGGCTGTCCTGAAACTTGTTATGTAGACCAGACTAGCTTTGACTCACAGAGATCCTCTTGCCTCTGCCTCCTGAGTCATTAAAAGTATTTCCTTTCGTCTTTAATCCCAGCACTCAGGAGGCAGAGGCAGGAGGATCTCTGTGAGTTCGAGGCCAGCCTGGGCTACAGAGTGAGTGCCAGGAAAGGTACAAAAAGCTACACAGAGAAACCCTGTCTCGAAAAACAAAACAAACCAAAACAAACAAAAAAAGTATTTCCTTTCAGTGTTTTGTTTTTAAAGTTTTTCTTTCTGTTTTGTTTTATTTAACAAGACTCTACTAGCCTCTCACTTAACTGAACTTCTGAATCTTGTGGTAAACCAGGCCCGAGGGAGAGGATTTTCCAGATGAATTGTTTGTGCCTGATTATACAATCTGTCCCCAGGGAACAACCAGCCATGACGAAACTGCATTTGAATTTAACCCAGATGCCAGTCTGGTACATATTTCTGCAGACTCAACAGTGGACTCGGTTTAACTGTGTGGCTAGCCAAACGTTTACTAACAACTTGATGGCTTTCTCCCTCCTGGTAGTCTTTCTGAAGTCTGTAGGTCTTTCCCAACATATATTCTATTCTTAAGTTCATTTTCATTTGTCTTTCAGTCACACTTTTTTGTTTGTCTTACTGTCCACAAAAATGCAGCTGCATGCCATATACTCTAGTCACAACCTTTTTGTCTCATAATTTTTTTAAAAGATTTATTTATTATGTATACAATGTTCTGTCTGTACGTATCCCTGCAGGCCAGAAGAGGGCACCAGATCTCATGATAGATGGTTGTAAGCCACCATGTGGTTGCTGGGAATTGAACTCAGGACCTTTGGAAGAGCAGCCAGTGCTCGTAATCTCTGAGCCATCTCTCCAGCCCTCATATTTTTTTTTAAAGATTTTTATTTTATGTGCATTGGTGTTTTGCCTGCCTGTATGTCTGTGTAAGGATGTCAGATCCTCTGGAACTAGAGTTATAGACAATTGTGAGCTGCCACGTGGGTGCTGTGAATTGAACCTGGGTTCTCTGGAAGAGCAGCCAGTACTCTTAACCAGTGAGCCATCTCTCTAGCCATGCCTTACAACTCTTCCTCTGACATTCATTTCTAGAAAAATCTGTCATCCATAGCTGCCATCACTCCCACAGTTACCATGTCCTTGATTTTTTCCCTCTGAATTAAAAAACAAAAAAACAATTTCTCTAATGTGTTTTCCATATCACTGCTGCTATGCACGTTGATGTGAAATCTACTTCTACCTCCTGTAATTTATATTTCCTACTACAGGTGCACGTCTGGTTCACCTCTAACTATCTGCTACCCTCCTTTCATTTCTCCACTCTTGCTGCTTGTTCTTCTCAATTCCAGAAAGGCTATGCCTTCCTGAATCAACTAAGAAAAAGTTTAGCTTTTGTTTGTTTGCTTGTTCTTGTTTTTCTTTTTGTTTGTTTTTTGAGACAGGATTCTCTACATAGATCTGGCTGTCCTGGAACTTACTGGGTAGACCAGGCTGGCTTTGAACTCACAGAGATCCACCTGCCTCTGCCTCCCAAGTGCTGGGATTAAAGGCGTGCGCCACCACTGCCTGGCTAAATTTAGTTTTTTTCTATAGTTATTACAATAAATATACTTCAGAGAGTTGTTCTTCCCGTAAATCCTCATGATATTCCTTTTCCCTAGAGCCATACAATGCTACTCATGTAGAGGTCAGAGGACACGTAAGGGAGCCAGTTCTCTCCTACTGTGTGGTCCTCAGGTCATCAGGACTGATGCTTTTACCCACTGCGCCATCCCAAATAGTCCGTCTCTAAGTTTTATAGGTTCCAGGTTGTTATTGGATCTCTCCTTTGAGGACGAGAAACATCTAGACAGGGTAGTTGCCAGTGGTGTATTTGGACCATTGCAGGCCCGATTCTGCAGTGCATGTGAAAAGGGAATCCCTGCTCTAATCCACAGCTGGATGGTGGATGAGCACAACTTCAATCCTGGTGCAAATCTGCCAAACTAAAATCTATGTATCAGTCTTAATGAAATTTTGAAAAGATTGAAGACCTGGGTTCTCTGGACCCAGGCAGCTCATATGGTGGCTCACATCTGTCTGTAACTCTAGTTCCAGAGGATCCAACACCCTCACACAGACATACATGCAAGCAAAACACCAATGTACATAAAATAAAAATAAATTAAAAACAAAAAAGGCAGGGCAGGTAGCACACAACTTTAATCCCGGCACTTGGGAGGCAGAGGATGAAGTGGGGTCCTAATTAGTCTTGACAATAAAAACCTGGAGTAAGACATTAGGGTGAAAGCTGAGAGATTTACTTCTGTGAAATCTCAGACTGAATCTGTGGGGATCCCATCTCTACAAATCCTCAGACTGAATGGGCAATCCTGTCTCTACTGCTTCACATTCCTGGCTCCACCTCCCGAGCACTGGGATTAAAGGCTTGTGCCACCAACGCCCGGCTCTGTCTCTCTTAGATTGGTTCAATCTTGTGTAGCCCAGGGTGGCCTTGAACTCCTGATCTTCCTGTTTCCTCCTCCCAAGTGCTGGGAATAATATTCCACTGTATGCATATAATCACAATTTATTCTCTCGTTGATAGACATGTGGATTGCTATATTCTTCTACACAGTGGGGGTAAAAAGCTGTTATGGACAAGTCTTTCTGTAGAACATATTTTCACCTTTCTTGTATAGTTTATCTTTTTCTATTTATTTTTATTTGCATTTATTTTTAAATAGTCTTTAAGTAGTTGTTTCAAAAACTACACATGTGGAGAGATGGCTGGTGAAGTGGCTGAGCAGGTTAAGGCACTTGTTACTAAGCCTGACAACCAGAGTTGGATCCCTAGGACTTACTTACATGGTAGAAGGAAAGTTCTTTAAAGAAACTCCAGCTCTTGCAACTTGTGATCACCACACCTGACCATGGTACAAGTGCACCCACACACATACACACACATATACCAAAATAAATAAAGGAAAATTTAAAAACACACATTTGCAAAGGTATATATATAGTGCACACTCACTCTCTCTCTCTCTCACGTACTTTATCAGAATTCAGATTTGAATCATTTCAGTTGTGGGAGATTAGTGGGCAGAATCTAGTATGTCCTCACCAGCAGCTAAAGCACTGTGTGTTTTGACTCAGTATCTCAACACTGTTACCTCAGGGTTGGTCGATTTGATCCTTCACCCACCTAGGGGTTCACCTTCATTCCAGGGCTGATTTACCAAGTTGTCTCAAGATGAGATCAGCAGTTTTCACAGTGAAGTACTTTCATCTCCAAACCCAGAGAAGGAGAAAAGGGTTTCACTAGCCACATTTTCAACATGGTCCTCGGCTTCACACCAACTGAACACATTTTAGGAGATATGACCATCCTGGAGCCAAGCCAGATGAACATCAGGAGGTGACTGGCTTGAGTGTTGGGTCACTGGCCATTTCCTTCCATCAATTCTTTTCCTTGATTTTGATTCCCAGAAGGCCTAAAACCTTGGTTCTAAATCCCTTGCTACAAGACCCTGTCTTTTTTTTTTTTTTTTTTTTTTTGGTTTTTCGATACAGGGTTTCTCTGTGTAGCTTTGCGCCTTTCCTGGAACTCACTTGGTAGCCCAGGCTGGCCTCGAACTCACAGAGATCCGCCTGGCTCTGCCTCCCGAGTGCTGGGATTAAAGGCGTGCGCCACCACCGCCTGGCGACCCTGTCTTAATAATGACCCTCACTATGGTTGCCCCTCCTTAGAGCTCTGTGATACTCTAAATATACTCCTGACCTAACAATTATCCCTCCAAGTGTTTGCTTACTTCACCTACTAGACTACAGATTCTTTGAACAAAATACATATTATATACAAAAGCCCTCCCATGTTTTCTTTTAACTCTTTTTACATATTTACTTATTTTATTCTTTTTTTTAACTTTATTTTATTTTATTTTCTGAGCTGAGGACCGAACCCAGGGCCTTGCGCTTGCTAGGCAAGCGCTCTACCACTGAGCTAAATCCCCAACCCTGTCTTATTTTATTCTTTATGTGTATGAATGTTTTGCCTGAATGTATACAAGTGTAAATGTTGGCACATTTAGCCAAAGGAATACCAGTCAGCAGCAAAAAGAAATAAAACCTCTGGACACACTAAAAACCTTGGGCCTATGAGAAGGTTCAGTGGGTAAAAGCCCTTGTCACCAAACTTGGCCACCTGAGTTCAAGTCCTAAGAGCTGAACTGACTCCTGAAAGCCATTCTCTGACCGCTGTTGTAGGATCTAACACAGTCACTGTATCTAAGGTAAACATTAGAGTGAATAGTTCTCACTGTCTCTAGGGTAAAACATTAGCATGAATAGTTGTTTTCTAGAAGTACTTTGACCTTGAAGAATCATTGTGGAAAACAGTGATTGTTTTCTGTGATTTGTAGAATTGTTTTTTGTAGTGGATAGCCATTCCAGTTTTGATCTGGAAGTTCCAACCCCCACTGAGGCTTTGGTAACTGTCACGCCTACAAAGCAGGGCGAAGAGAGGACCCTGAAGACCCGAGATCTGGATGGGATGGGCTACCTCTCTCTGTTCCTGGACCCTGGACGGTGGAGGCTGACCGAGCAGAGCTCCAGAGAACACTGCTGGACTGTGATACACCTTCCCCAGACCCTGCGACCTACCTATCCCTTCATTTGTAAGTTATGCCACTAATAAACTTTCCTTTTAACTACATGGAGTGGCCTTAATAATTTCACCAATAGTTTTTCTGAAGGGGCATTACAGCCTTTGCATAACTTTGGTCACAAGATGCCTCTGGCACCCCTGAAGCTCTTGGATTATTGTGTATTTCTAGTAATATACAATATGGACTAAAGTCATGAGAGCATGTGATACTTTTCTTTTTTTTTTTTTTTTTGGTTTTTTGAGACAGGGTTTCTCTGTGTAGCTTTGCGCCTCTCCTGGAGCTCACTTGGTAGCCCAGGCTGGCCTCGAACTCACAGAGATCTGCCTGGCTCTGCCTCCCGAGTGCTGGGATTAAAGGCGTGCGCCACCAACGCCCGGCCGATACTTTTCTTTAAAAAAACATAGATTAGATTAGGGACCTTGGTATGAGGAAATACTTTTCCTAAAAAACAACTTTGTGCAACAATCAATAAATATGCCTTTGTACGGCTGTTCGAGGTTCAATTCATCAGAGGTTGGGCCTTCCTACTGCCACACAGGTCTAAAAATTCATCTTAATGTGACCTCTTTCTTTGACCCACTCACACAACACATAACTCCCTGACAGACTGCCACATGTGTACCATCGCATTGAGTGTGCATTCGTTTACACACATATACACAGAGGATGAGTAAATAAATATTTAAAAATTTAAAGACGTGCAAGAATCTTAAGTGCATGTTACTCTGATGGGGGCGGGCAGGGTGGTCCAGTGGTAGAGTGACTACCTATCATTCATGAGAACCTGGATTCAATCCTCAGCCCTAGAAAAAAAATTTAATGCACATTATTATGTAAAAAGCCAATCTGAACAGGTCACATACATGCTATGCTAGTCTAACAGTATGATATCTAGAAAAGCAGAAATGTGGAGGTGAGAGAGGCTGGATCCATGAGGACAGAGTAACAGAAACTCTGCAGTTTACTCAGCCCTGTTGTAAATCTTAAACTGCCCCAAAATTAATTTTTTATTACTAGTTCAAGAGATAAGGACTAAAGAGATGGCCCAGTATTAAAGTCCTTACTGCTCTTCCAGAGGACCAGATTCAAGTCCCAGCACCTGTGTCAGACACCTCACAACTACCCACAATGCCAGTTGCATGGGACCAGCACTCTCCTCTGGCCTCCATGGCACCTGCACGTATGTAGCAGACACATACAGGTGAATAAAAGTATTTTTTTAATTAGCGGCTCAAGGCTGGAGAGACAGCTTGGTGCTGAGGAGCACTTGATGGTCTCAGAGGGCTGGGTTCTATCCCAGCACCCACAAGTGGCTCACAACCCTCTATAGCTCCAGTTCCAAGGGACGCAACATCCTCTTCTGGCCTCCATGGGTACTGCATACACATGATGCATTTACATACATTCAGGCAAAACACTTGAATAAACATAAAATAAAAAAAACAAATCTTTGAAATTAAAGAGTTTGTAAAACTCAGGAAGTCAGAAAAGACGCAGCAAAACAAAGTAGAATGAGAGGAATAATAGAGACAGAAACTAATAAACCAGAAAACAACCTAAAATATCCAGGTGTGGTGACACATTTCTGTAATCCCAAGAATTGAGGTAGAGGCAGAAGGATTTGGAATTCAAGGCCATCCATGGCCACATAGTGAGCTGGAATTCAACCTAGGACAGGGGAGGGACCAAAAATAAAGATCAACAAAACTAATACTTTGTTCCTTTAAAAATTCCAAGAACAAAAGAAAAGTGTAGGTAAAGTTTCTTTACCTAAAAACTCTGGAGACAACATGGTCAATGTATTAGTTACCTCTCCGCTGCTGTGATATGGAGACAGCATGGTCAATGTATTAGTTACCTCTCTGCTGCTGTGATATGGAGACAGCATGGTCAATGTATTAGTTACCTCTCTGCTGCTATGATATGGAGACAGCATGGTCAATGTATTAGTTATCTCTCTGCTGCTGTGATAAAACACCATGGCCAGAGCAATCGATAGAAAGAAGAGTTTATCTGAGTTTATGGTTCCAAAAAGATAAAAGTCCATCTTGGCAGGGAGGCATGCGGGCAGAAGCAGGAAGCTGAGAGATCACATCTCAATCACAAGCAGGAAACAGAAAGTGAACTGGAAGTAGGGTGAGGCTATATACTCTCAAAGGTGACACAAGTGACCAACTTCCTCCAGCAAGGCCACACCTCCTAAACCTCCCCAAGAGTATCCCAACTGGGGCCCACATGTTCAAATGCCTGAGCCTATGGGGGGCATTTTCCTACAAACCACCACAGTCACTAATACATAAAGCAAAGGCTGTTAGGATGAAAACCGCCTGAAGGATCTGGCAGTAAGATCATTCACAGCCTCAGCACGCTTAAGCAGAATGTAGTGAGTGAAGTAGGACAAACTTCCAAATGGAAAAGGTCCTGGGTAGAGTAACAATACTGTTGACATTAGATATCTTCAGAAGCTAGATTCTATTTTTTTTCTTTTTCTTTCGAGACAGGGTTTCTCTGTGTAGCTTCACGCCTTTCCTGGAACTCACTCTGTAGCCTAGCCTGGCCTCGAACTCACAGAGATCCGCCTGCCTCTGCCTCCTGAGTGCTGGGATTAAAGGCGTGCGCCACCACCGCCCAGCAGATTCTATTTGTTTTTACCTTTTCACAGTATCTTACATAGAACAATATTTGCTTAATTAATTAAACTGGATAAAAAAAGAAATAATCATATATATATATGACTTTAGATGTTTGACAGTACTGAGAATGAAGAAGTTGTAAGATTTCTAAATAAATAAATCCTGGTAAAACTTGTATTTTAAATTAATCTAGATGTGAATGTGGTAGCTTTGAAAGGACTTTGAGGACAGAGGACTAGTGAGGAAGCTGCTGCCGCAATCCAGACCTTGCCTGGATTAGGATGTGTCAGATTCAATAAAGGCAAACAATGAATCTCAGAGGCATCATTAAAGTCAAACTATTATGATTTGCAAATAAATGGACATGGACATTAGAAGCAAAGGATGTGAAATGTATTTGAAATATTTATTTAAAATGAAGATAATGAAGAATAAGGTCAGTGGTAGAAGAGTGACATTTCAATTAGATGCAACCTAAGCTGGATCTCACCTACAGTGTTAAGAACTTCAGGTGAGTTCAGCCGGGCCTGGTGGCTCATGTCAGCACTCAGGAGGCTCAGAGAGGAGGACTGCCACAAGTGAAGCCAGCTGCATTACCTTGAGTTCAAGGTCAGCCTGGGACACAAAGTGAGCTGCTGTCCCCCTACCTTACCCCACCCACAAAAAAGCAAAAAGGAAAAGAAATTCAAATATTTAATTTCAACTCATAACTTTTGGTTCTAAGATAAATTTTTTTAAACAAATTAAAATATACATGTTAACTGAGATATTATGAATATATTAATTAATTCAAATTAATTTAAATTCCTATGTATTTTCTTATTTCCTAAATGTATCTGGAGACACAGGTAGTCTAGAACCAATGAGCATTCTGCACCCCTCTTTCCCACACCAAACCATGCACTACACCACAAAATTAAACAGTCGTCTCTAGGGAAACCCATTTGTCAAGAGAGTTCCTGGCAAAAATAAAACCTGGCTCTTCTCCAGTCAGCTACACTGCAGATGGAGATTGATGACCGGCTGGTCTGTGGCTACTTAGTGTCGAGATGAAGGATATCAGACGCACATCGTTTTGTGCCCAGAGACTTCAGACATGGACTTGCTCTGCCTGACCTCTTGGGCTCACCAATAATGAGGGTTTTTTACTGCAGAGGTGATGCATCCCTGGCCTGCTCCTGTGTTACAGACAAGGTAACTGAAGCCCAGAAAGCACAGGCCATTGGCCCATATCACACGCCTGCTTGGTGTCAGGACAGAATGCAGGTCTCGAGAGTCAGCTCAATAATGTTAACCTCTCTACTGAGCAGTACTGCCTCCCAGATGATCATTTTAAAAAAAGCATGCGCCCTACGGACTTGGGCTCGGGTTCCAGCAACACGGCTAAATGCCAAGGAGGTCGGGACCATCACCAACAGGGGACCTGCTACGGTGCCTCCCTAGGAAAACGGTGAAGAAAACTGAAGTCAGCAAACACACCAAGTATGCTTGTCCATCTGTGGCAAGACCAAGATGAGGATGAGTCGTTGGCATCTGGCACTGTGGTTCCGCAATGGAAACCGTGGCTGGCGGCCGACCTACACCACCACCCCTCTGTCACCGTCAGGTCTGTATCAGAGGACTGCAGGAAGGGGAAGACCAGTAAAAGTGCTACCGTGTGCAACAGCTTGCAATAAATGGGTTAATATATATAACCAAAAATAAAAGAAAACATGATGTACATACATTAAATAAAAAAACACTTTTCACCTCAGTCATTGCAAAACCCTGAGTCACAGACTCTTTCCTATTTAATACTCAAAATAACTTTTACTTTGGCAAGACTTTGTGCGCAGCAGGTTTCTATTTTGTTTGGTTTGGATTTTATATCATTTTAATAAAGACAAGATTTCCCTCAAGCTAGCCTGGGATTCACTATGTAGCCCTGGCTAAATCTGAACTTGTGGCAATCCTCCTGTCTTAGCTTCTCCAGTGCTGGGATTACAGGTGTGAAACGTCACACCTGGCTCAAACTAGTTTTGTTTTATTTTATTCAGTACTGTGTGTGGATGTGCATACCACAGTACATGTGTGAAGCAGAGACCAGTTCTGTGGAGGTGGTTATCTTCCTCCACCTTTACATGGGTCCTAGAGAGTAAGCTCAGGTTGCCAGTCTTACTTAGCAAGTGCCTTACCTGCTCGGTTATTTCAGTTGATGCTCACAATAGCTTTCAAATGGACTGTGTATCAGGACCATGAGTTCACAGCTTGCCTAGGCTATATAGCAAGATCATATCTGAAAATAATTGAATGAATGAATGAAAAAATAGACTATGTATTTTAAGTTCTAGAGACACACACACACACACACACACACACACACACACACACACACACACAAATCAGAATTGGTTTAAAAGCAAGAAAATCTGCCAGGTAGTGGTGGCACACGCCTTTAATCCCAGCATTCAAGAGACAGAGGCAGGCAGATCTCTGGGTTCAAGGCCAGCCTGGACTCAGAGCTGAGTACCAGGACAGCCAGGGATAGACACAGAAACCCTGTCTCTATTGTGGAAAATTATTTTAACTAGATAAAGATGTGTTACATTTGTTTATGTTGCATTTGTTTAATTATGTAAAGATATGTTGCTGTTTCACCTTGCCTGCCTAAGGCACCTGACCTTTAGGGGATGGGGCATAGTTATAAACAGGGAGTAAAGCTGAGCGGTGGTGGCGCACGCCTTTAATCCCAGCACTCGGGAGGCAGAGCCAGGCGGATCTCTGTGAGTTCGAGGCCAGCCTGGGCTACAGAGTGAGTTCCAGGAAAGGCACCAAAACTACACAGGGAAACCCTGTCTCGAAAAACAAAAAAAATAAAAAAATATATAAATAGGGCATGAATTCCTAGAGCCTACATCTTGTCCTTCTCCCCTTCCTGTATCTTTCTTCTTCCTGACCACCATGAAGTGATCAATTTTGCTCCATCACACACTTTATATCTCACCATGGCCCAGAAATAATGAAGCTGCTGACCATGGATGGAGATCCCTGAAACTGTGAGCTAAACATATCTTTTTCTAAACTGCTTAGTTGAGGTACTGGTCACAGTGATGAAAAACTGGCTAATACAGACTTAAATTCCTAGGTAACTGACCAGTTATGTAACTTGAGCCCATTTCCTCCTCATCTATACAATGAACAAATAGAAACAGAACCATGAAAATTAATAGCATTATTTTAAAATTGGTCCCAGATAATTCAAGGACAAGATTTTTACTTTAACCTTATTACCTTGTATCCTTGCTCCATATCTGATCAGGAAATATCATCTCTCTTGTTTTTTTTTTTGTTTTTTTAAAGTTACAGACTCAGCTCTGCATAGTCAGAGAGAAAAAAAATTGACAAAAACCATAATATATAGTGGACATTAGAGAGATTTGAATCTCATCTTTTTGCAATCATTTCTCTAAGCAGAGGGTTTTTAATCCTAAGTACGGCTGCTCTGAAGGGGAAACAGAAAAGCATACAGAAGGTCAGGTCGGTTGTCTGAGTCCAATCACATCAAGTACCAGCCATAGCTGCCAGATATCAAGAACCCGTGTCCTGACCTGTTTAGTGTCATTACATGTGGAACCTGAATGGTTTACACTTGATTCTGTCTATGAATAAGTCATTTAGATCCTTGTGTATGTGTGCCTAGTATATGTGTACGTGTGTGGCATGTGGAGGAGAGAGGACAGCTTTTGGGGACAGTTTCTTACCATATCTCATTTGAGACAGGGTCTCTGATTTCCTCTGTACCACACACAGCAAGCAAGCTAGCTGATGTGGAAAAAATCCGGACAATTACTGTCTCCACCTCCATAGCAACACAGAAATGCCAGGGTTATGCCATCACATGTGGTAGGTTCCAGGGATCTGAACTCAGGCTGTCAGGCTTGATCAGTGTTTTTTTGTTTGTTTGTTTGATAGTTTTATGTGTATGGGTATTTTACCTGCATGCACAGATATGTGCACCACATGAATGCCTAGTGCAATGGATCTCTGGAACTGGATCCATCTGGACAGCTTTGAGCTGCCATGTGGGTACGGGGAATTGAACCCGGGTCCTCTAGAGGAGCAGCCACTGCTTCTAACTGCGGAGTCATCTCTCCAAACCCCAGTTAGTGTTTTTACCCACTATGCCATCTTCTGAGCCCTGAATCTTAAAAGAAAAAAAAGGTTAACATGGAAAGGAATGGGTTTCACCATGACTTCTTTATACATTATATTTTAATACACTTTGTCCCCATTCTTCCCCTCTACCATGTCCCTTCTACCCTCCCCACTTCCTCAAGTTTCTTCCCCTTCTTCTCCTAATTAGCTCCCCTTTTGTTTTCCCATTGCATACACTCCACTACCCTCCCTATTTCCCACTCTTTTAAGATCTCTTCATCCTCTTTCATGATCTCCTTTCTAATTCCATGACTATAAACTCATATGTAAATACACATACATTGTTGGTTCCCACAAATTATAGTACATATTACTTGAAATTCACTGTTGGGAGTCCCCTTGGAAAATCAAGAAGTAAAATGCAGTCCCTGCACCAACCCAGCTACCAAGACTTCCCAATTGAGTGCCAACATACAATGTGATAACCTTGAAGTATATGGTTACATTCTTTCTAGTTTTCATACTTTGGTTTTTTATTTAAAATAAATTTAATTGTATTTCAGACATTTACTTCTGTCTTAGTTAGGGTTTCTATTGCTGTGAAGAGACACCATGACCACAGCAACTCTTATGAAGGAAACATTTAATTGTGATGGCAGCTTACAGTTCAGAGGTTCAGCCATCATGGCGGGGAGCATGGCGACATGCAGGCAGACATGGTACTAGGGCTGAGAGTTCTTATATCTTCACAGGCGGGCAACAAGAAGTCAACTGGCTCCCTGGGTGGTATCCTAACCATAAGAATCCTCAAAGCCGGCCCCCACAGTGACACACTTCCTCAAACAAGGCCACACCCACTCCAACAAAGCCCCCCTCCTAATAGTGCCGCCACTCGCCATCAGATGACGGGATTATGCGATTATGGGGGCCAATTGCATTCAAACTACCACAGTTTCTTACCTACCAGATATAAAGCAGAAACTCTGCAAAGCACTAGAGAAAAGGGTTCAGGTGACATAAGATGGAAATCTAATTGATGGTTGCAGAGGAAGGTCACAGGACTGTGGTTACCCTGCCCTGTGAGCCAAACAGGAACTGCCAGCAAGCTCCAGCTCATTTGTTAGACCTAAAGTTTTGTTTTTTAATAAACATTAAAGCTTTCTATACCTTTCTTAGACTAAGCTGTAATTTTGGGATCTTTGTCCCTCTGGGTCAATTTGCCCAGAACTATCTGATGAAGCTGACTGATGAGGGCAACCCGACCCCTCCTGCTTCCTCTCAGCATATTAACTGGTCATTTAACACACACTCTGTGAATGTTAGTTACTTGGTAAGCTATATTTCCTCTTAACCCATGGGACTTTCAGTGTGTGGGGATCTTAAAGGAACTCCCCACCTGCTTTACTTGGTAGAACCAAATGGTGAACCAAGAAAGAAAAGGAGGCCTCTAGACATCTGTAGGCTTCTCCTGGGGCCAGGACTGAAACTTACTCTAGAGATGAATGACTCAGTGATTGCTGTGGTATTCCTGTTGCTTAAAAAAACTCTCAGTCCAAGATTATTTTATTATCTAGTGGGGCGCGCGGGGGGGGTGGGGGGGGGGGGGGGGGGGGGTGGGTAATCTCCAACTCAAATTATACATTACAGTTTTTTGACAGACCATAGTACTGAATGTGAAAGAAAAGCAATAAAGTTTTGGTAACTATAGACAAAAGTTGTAGACAAAAACTCTACTAACCACAACAGAAAAACCGATAAATCTGATTACATTAAGAATTCATGGGGGCTGAGGCAATGACTAGGTGGAGCATTGACCTGAGTTTGAATACTTGGCACCCACATAAAAAGCTGGGCATGGGGACAAAAAAAGGCAACCTAAGAGCTTGTTGGCCAGCCAGCCTCTCCAAACCTGCAAGCTTCCAGTTCAGTGAGAGACCCTGCTTCAAGGCAACGAAGACAGGGAGGAATAGATGATGATATCCATGTCCTGTTCTGGTTGGTCTCTGTATGCAGGCACAGGCAGAGGCACCTATACATTAACATGCACACACCACACCTACATCACACCACAAACAATAAACTACCAAGAATTTATGGCTAGCAATTGTTCCCAGAAATGCTATAAAATATGGTTGATAAGTTGAGCTGCTTAACAAGTAAATTTTATGTCTGTTCTGTGCAAAGCACTGTGAAAAAAAAGAGGAGGAGGAGGAGGGTAAGAGGGAGCATGGAAAGAAGGGATGCAGAGGCAGCAACTGGAGAAGGAATGAATGACCGAAGTATAATGACACCGATGTTTGGAAACGACAGTGAAACCTGCTACTCTGTCTAACTTTAACATTGTTTTACAAAAACTGTGTGTGGCTAGAGACATGGCTGAGCTGTTAGGAGCCCTGGCTGCTCTTCCAAATCACCCAGGTTCAACTCCTAGCATCTACATGGCAGTTCAAACTATCTGCAACTCCAATTCTAGGGCATCTGACAGCCTCACAAAGACATACATGCAGGAAAAATACCAATGCACATAAAAAATAAAATGAGCTGGAGCCTGATGGTGCATGCCTTTAATCTCAGCACTTGAGAGGCAGGTGGATCTCTGGGAGTTCCAGGACAGCCTGGTCTACAAAGTGAGTTCCAAGACAGCCAGGGCTACACAGAGAAACCCTGTCTCAAAAAACCACAAAACAAACAAACAAACAAACAAAAACAAAAAAAAAAAAAAAAAGAAAAATTTTTAAAAAAAAAAATTGTGTGTGTGTGTGGGGGGGTGGTTGAAGAGATGACTCAGCAGTTCAAGAGTGTGGCTGCTCTTGCAGAGGACTGCAAGTTCAGTTCCTAGTGCCTATGTCAGGTGGCTCATAACCACCTGTAACTCAAGCTCCAGGGGAAATGACACCTCTGGCTTCCAAAGGCATCCACACCCACGTGTCACATATATAATAAAGTTAATTAAAAATTAGTAATACACATAAATAAAAAATTAATATTTTAAAAATTGTGTGTGTTTTCAGAGAGGGTGTGTAACATACATGTGGAAGCCAGAAGTCAACCTGAATGCTGTTCCTCAGGTACCATCCCCTTGCTTTATTTGAAACAGACTCTCTCACTTGGCCTAGAATATGCTAACTCTAGACTATGTTGATTGGCCTCCCCAGTGCTGGGAAGACAAGTATACACCCCCATGCCCAGCAGTTTTACATGGGTTCTGGGAATCAAACGAGGGTCTTCAGGCTTGCAAGGCAAGTGTTTTCCCATCTGAGCTATCTCTCTAACCTCCATTATATCCTCAGTTACACAGCAATCTAGAGACCAGCCTGGGGGCTACATGGGACTCTGGAGAGAAAGAGAGAGACAGAGACAGACAGAGAGATTGATTTTCCAGTAGAAATATGAACAAAAGACCTGACATTGTATGAGCTCACAGTGAGCTCCCTTCTGCCCTTTCTGTTGCCTAATGGAGGTGGCAACAGCAATGGAAACAACCCTGACCAGTGAACCTGAGGTCCCTTGATTCTGAACTTCCCATAACTACAGAACTATAAAATAAATTTATTTCAAAAGTTTTCCAGTCTTGAGTATTCTGTTAAAACAATACAAGTAGACTACAGCACTGCTTATGTGTGTGGAATTTATGAAGCCTGGGGAGCCCTCCTGTTCTGACCACTGTATAATGCTCAGGCTCTCCCTCAGTCAGAATTCAGTATGTGTCCATATCCTGCACAGCATCTGGCATGGCCACACTTCATGCTTCTCCAACTCATACTAGCAATAAAGTCTCCATTAGTTTGAGAAAAAAACAAAAAACAACCCTAGTCCAACCTTTTAGAGAACTGATTTTAAGTACTCAATAAAAATAGTACAAAGGGAAATGTCCCTCAAAGGATACAAAATTTCATCTAGATATGTCAAAGTATACAAAGTTTGAATTAGACAAGAGGAGTATGTTCAGGAGGTCTGTTGTATAGCATAGCACCATAATTAATAACAATGTATTGTAGCCAAGTAGATTGACTGCCTGTAATCCCAGAATTCAGGAAGCTGGGGCAGAAGGACTGCCAGTAAGATTATAGTAAGATTATCTCAAAACAAACATACAAGCAAATCTATAATGTGTTGTACACTTAAAAACTGGTGAAAGTAGAATTTTGAATGTTCTCATAACTTAAAACTTTTTAAAGATTTTTAGTTTTATTAATGGGTGTGCATGCAAGCGTGCAAGCGTGCGTGCATGCATACGTGTGTACACACATCTGTAGAGTCCAGAAGAGGACTGGTTCACCTGAATTGAATTCATGGGCATTTATGAAGCCCCCGATATGAGTGTTGGAATTTGGACACTGGTCCTCATGACTGAGCAGCAAATGCTCTAAACTGCTGAGCCATCTCTCTTTCTCCAAGATTGTTCTTTCTTCTCAGCCACTGACATGCCTTCCACACTAAGACAGACCCAGAAATTTCAATTCTACATAAGTCACATCCACTCCCACACTGACAAGCACCAGGAGCACTCAGGAGGTCATGGTAATGCTGTGGTGTGGATCACCACAGGGTCAATTTTGAACAGCCTCATTCAGGTTACTTTGGGGAAGTTGGTACGAGGATTTACCACTTAAAAATGGACCAGAGCTTTCACCTAACTGTCAACTGTGAAAAACTGGACACAGGTCAGTCAACAGACATGGGCAAATTCAGCAAAAAAAAAAAAAAAAAAAATTCAGCCTGGGGTTTCCCTCTTCATCACTGACTCAGTGTTCTCAGGCCACTAAAGTTTGAGGAGAACCTCTTTGTGCAGCCTATGATCTCCAAAGCCAGTTCTTCAGCAGAAGAGCTACGAGGTTTACAGATCTTGGGGTACCTATGTCTTGGCGATTTGAAAGTGTGCACAAAAGGTTCATTAAATGCTAATAAGTTCTCTGAGCATCGTGGTGCCTGCCTGTAATTTCAGCACTAGGAGAAGGAAGCAGAAAGAGGTGGTATTCAAGGTTACCTCGACTACAGAGCAGATCAAGGCCATCCTAGCTATAATAAGATCTTGTCTCAGCCTGGCAGTGGTGGTGCACATCTTTAATCCCAGTACTCTGGAGGCAGAAGCAGATGGAAACCTGTGAGTTTGAGGCCAGCCTGGTGTACAGAGCAAGTTCCAGGACAAGCAGCACTACACAGAGAAACCAAAATAAATAAATAACTTAAAAAATGATCTTGTCTTAAAAACCAAAATCCGTACACATATAAAAAGCTATTTACAGATATGATATGATATGATATGATATGATATGATATGATATGATACGATACGATACGATACAATACGATACGATAGCAACCCCAAATTTTCTATTAGGGAACTCTTACAACTGATCAATGCCTTCAGCGAAGTCACTGGATACAAGGTTAACTAAAAAAGTCAGTAGTCCTCCTATATACAAATGACAAACAAGGGGAGAAAGAATCAGGGAAACAATACCCTTCACAATAGCCACAAGTAATATAAAATATCTTGGTCTAACTCTAACCAAGCAAGTGAAAGACCTGTATGGCAAGAACTTCAAGTCTTTGAAGAAAGAAATTGAAGAAGATATCAGAAGATGGAGAGATCTCCTATGCTCATGGATTGGTGGGATTACCATAGTAAAAATGGCCATCCTATCAAAAGCAATCTACAGATTCAATGTAATCCCCTTCAAAATTCCAACACAATTCTTTACAGACCTTGAAAGAATACTCAACTTCATATGGAAAAACAAAAAAACCAGGATAGCTAAAACAATTATGTACAAAAAAATTACTTCCAGAGGTATCACCAGCCCTGATTTCAAGCTGTACCACAGAGCTATAGTAATAAAAACCACATGGGATTGGCATAAAAACAGACACACTGATCAATGGGATTGAATCAAAGGCCTAGAAGTAAATCTACTACGGACTCCTGATTTTTGACAAAGAAGCCAGAAATATACTATGCAAAAAAAGAGGCATCTTCAACAAATGGTGCTGGTCTAACTGGATGTTGGCATGTAGAATGCAAATAAAGCCATATCTATCACCCTGCATAAAACTCAAGCCCAAGTGGATCAAAGACCTCGACATAAAACCAGACACACTGAACCTGATGGAAAAGAAAGTGGGGAACAGCCCTGAACTCACTGGCATGGGAGACAACTTCCTGAGAACACCACCACTAGGGCAGGCACTAAGATCAACAATTATTATTATTATTACTATTATTATTATTTGGTTTTTTGAGACAGGGTTTCTCTGTGTAGCTTTGTGCCTTTCCTGTAGACCAGACTGGCCTCGAACTCACAAAGATCCGCCTGCCTCTGCCTCCCGAGTGCTGGGATTAAAGTCGTGCACCACCACCGCCCGGCAAGATCAACAATTACTAAATGGGACCTCATGAAACTGAAAAGCTTCTGTAAGGCAAAGGACACCGTCAACAGGACAAAAGGGCTGCCTATAGAATGAGAAAAGATTTTCACCATCCAGACAGAGGGCTAATATAGAAAATATATAAAGAACTCAAGAAACTAGACATCAACAAACCAAATAATCCAATTTAAAAGTTGTTACAGAACTAAACAGAGAATTCTCAACAGAGAAATTTCAAATGGCTGAGAAGCACTTAAAGAAATGTTCAACATCCTTAGCCATCAGGGAAATGCAAATCAAATCAACTCTGAGATTCCATCTTATACTTACTTGTCAGAATGGCTAGGATCAAAAACACAAGTGATAGCTTGTTGGAGAATATTATTTTAAGGTGTGTTACTTTTGTTTATGTTGCATTTGTTTAACTCTGTGAAACTGTGTTACTCTGCCTGTCTAAAACACCTGATGGTCTAAGAAAAAACTGAATGGCCAATAGCAAGGCAGGAGAAAGGATAGGCAGGGCTGACAGGCAGAGAGAATATAGAGAAGAAGAGCAGAAGAAAAGGAGGAGGACCCAGAGGACAACCACCCAGCTACACAGCAAGCCACGAAGTAAGAAACAAAGAAAGGTATACAGGAATAGAAGAGGAAAAGTCCCAAGGCCAAAGGTAGATGGGATCATTTAAGTAAAGCTGGTGATATTGTGTTCCCCAAAATAGTGTGCACCCTAATAAACTTATCTGGGGTCAGAGAACAGAACAGCCCCTAGATATAGAGGCCAGAAAATGGTGGCACACACGCCTTTAATCCTAGCATTCCAGAGGCAGAGATCCGTCTGGATCTCTGTGAGTTCAAGGCCACACTGGAAACGGCCAAGTGTGGTAACAAGAGTCTTTAACCCCAGAAAGTGATGGCAGGAAGCAGAAAGGTATAAAAGGTGTGAAAACCAGGAACTAGCTAGTTAAGCTTTTAGGTTTCTAGCAGCAGCAGTTCAGCTGAGGTTCATTCTGGATGAGGACTCAGAGGCTTCCAGTCTGAGGAAACAGGATCAGCTGAGGAATTGGCGAGGTGAGGAATCTGTGGCTTGTTCTACTTCTCTAATCTTCCAGCATTCACCCCAATAACTGGCCTTGGGTTTGTTCTTATTAATAAGACCATTTAAGATTCGTGCTACAGCTAGAAACAAGTCAAGCTAAGGCCAGACATTTATAATTAAGAATAAGCCTCTGTGATTTATTTGGGAGCTGGGTGGTGGGCCCTCCAGAAGAGTAAAATACCAACAACAACAGCTCACACTGGTGAGGATGTGGAGCAAGAGAAACACTCCTCCATTGCTGGTGGGAGTGCAAACTTGCACAGCCACTATGGAAATCAATATGGAGATTCCTCAGAAAATTGGTAATCAATCTACCTCAAGATCCAGCTATATCATTCCTTGGCATACACCCAAAGATGCTCTATTCTACCACAAAGACACTTGCTCAACTATATTCATAGCAGCTTTATTCACAATAGTCAGAAACTGGAAACAACCTAGATGTCCCTCAACTGAAGAATGAATAATGAAAATGTGGTACATTACACAACGGAGGAATACTCAGTTGTCAAAAAATAAATAAATAAATAACATCAAGAAATTTTCATAGGCAAATGGGTAGAACTAGAAAAAATCATCCTGAGTGAAGTAACCCAGCCAGACCCAAAAAGACAAACATGGCATGTACTCACTTATAAAGTAGCAATTAGCTGTAAGTAAAGGATAATCATGCTACAATCCACAGACCCAGAGAGGCTAAGTAACAAGGAGGGCCTAGGGGGATGCACTGATCTCCCTGGGAAGGGAAAATGAAATAGATTTTGTGGGTGGGCTGGGGATGAGTGGGGATGAGAACAGGATGTATTAGGCAGGGGGGCTGTGGAGGGAGACAGTCCTGGGAGAGATGACTGGTATTGGGGGACATTTTGGAGGCGAAGTAGAAATTTAGTGCAATGGAAACTCCCAGGAATCCACAAGGGTAACCCTAGCAAAGACTCCTAGTAATGGTGACATAGAACCTGAACCAGCCATCTTCTGTAATCAGGTAAGACTTCCTGTGGAGGAATTGGGACATCAACCCATCCACAAAACCTCTGGCTTAAAATCAGTCCTGCCTGCAAGATGTGCTGGGGAAAAGTGGAGCAGAACTTGTGGGAGTGGCCAATCAATGACTGGTCCAAATTGAGACCCATGCCATGAGAGGGAAACCATGCCAGACACTGACTTGAGGGCCAGGACCCAGAGTCTGGATAGCCCAGAGACCCAAGACAGAACCAAACACAATCAAGGAGGGGAGAGGTGAGTCAATGAAATGATTCCTATGATACTCTGCTATACTTGTAGATTGGCGCCTAGATAATTGTGGAAACCCACAGAGGCTTCCCAGGGAGATCTTACTCAGGGTCAGAGAATCTGAGCTTGCTTTACCCAGCAGGGCTTCATAAGGAGATGATTTTGACACAGGTGTGTTTACCAGGTGTTTGGAAGGGTCTACACTTGGCTGTACAGTGTGCTTTGATCTTGCAAGGGGGAGGTCTTTTGCCTCTCCCCTTGGCATATTATAAAAAGCCCTTCTGAATAAACCTCTGAGCAGCTGGCTATTTTTTCCAGGGCCCTCCCAAAGCTATCCTGTGTCTCTGTCTTTCTTCTGGTCTCCAACTATATTTCTACCTAATATTTCCTAATTCCTCTCTCCTCCATCCAAGAACCCGTCGAAAGGTGGGAGCAGGTCAGAGCTGGTCTCCACAGACTCCCACACATAATCATCATTAAGAGGCTTCATCCAGCACCTGATGGGAGTAGAAGCAGAGACCCATAGCCAAACATTAGGCGGAGCTTGAGGAATCTCTGCAGAAGAAGGGGAGGAAGGATTGTAGGAACCAGAGGGGTCAAGGACACCACAATAGAACATCTCACAGAATCAACTAACCAGGGCTCACAGGGGCTCACAGAGACTGAAGCAACAATCAGGGAGCCTGTATGGGTCTGACTTATGTCCTCTGTATATATGTTATGGTGGTGTAGCTTGGTGTCCCTGTGGGATCCCTAACAGTGGGAGCGGGGGCTGTCTCTGACTCTCCTGTCTGCTTTTGGGACCCTTTTCCTCCCACTGGTTGCCTTGTCCAGCCCTAATGAGGGGATGTGAATGCCTGACATGCCATGTTTGGTTGATACCCCTGGGAGGACTGCCCTTTTCTAAAGGGAAAGGAGATGTGGGTCTGGGGTCGAGGGGATATAGGAGGGAGGGACTAGGAGAGAAGGCAGAGAAACCAGGTCGGAACGCAATATATGAGAGAAGAATAAATTTAAAAACAAATAAAACAAAAAAGATCTTGTCTCAAAAACCAAAAACCACACACATATGGAATAGCTATGACCTAGCTATTCCATTCCAACAGAAATGTTCACACACATTCACCAACAACAAAAAACCAAGAATATCCACAACTTCAACAGTTTAAAACTGAAAACGACCCACTCTTATTACCAGTAGAATGAGTAAGTTCAGCTATGTTCATACAATGCAACCTCCTGAGTGCTGGGGTTTGTTGTGTGATATTTTGTTTGTGTTCTGACAAATAAAGCTTGCTTGGAGTTAGAGGGTGGAGCCAGCCACTAGTTAACCATAGAGGTCTGGAGATCTGTAGAGAGAGGAACAGGAAGTGATAAGGTGAGGTGGAGACAGGATCTGGGCCCTTTTGGACTGGAGGAACAGAAGAGGAAGGATGTGACTGTGGCTGCTCTCCTACTTCTCTGATATTTCAGGTTTTACCCTGATATGTGACTCCTGGTTTTTACTGACAAGATTAGATTTACATAATATATTTACATATATTAGATTATACATATGTGTCACCATGGCCAACTTAAATCACATTTGTCAGTATGTTAGAGCTTTAAAACTGTGGTGGTTTGAGAACAGCCCTGTCAGCTCATATTATTTAAATATTTGGTTTCCAGTTGGTGGACTGTTTGGGAAGAAGTAGGAGGTGTGGTCTTGTTGGACTAGGTGTGTCACTGAGGTGTGGGCTTTGAGTTTTCAAAAACCCATACCAGGTCCAATCTGTGTGTGTGTGTGTGTGTGTGTGTGTGTGTGTGTGTGTGTGTGTGCGCGCGCGCGCGCGCGCCCCCCCCAATCCATCTGTCTCTATCTTTCTACCTCTCTCCCTCCCTCTCACCCTCTTATCCTCTCTCTTTCTCTCTCTGTTCTCTCTGCCTCTTGCTTATTGATCAGATATAGGCTCTCAGCTACTCCTCCAGTGCCATGCCTGCCTGCCTGCTGCCATGTTCCTTACTGTGTGCAACGAACATTTAGGCTCTCCTTCCCTTCCCCTGTGCGGTTACTACTTTTCCTCTTTTGCAAAACAAAGTCAAGAGATCCACTAGGATCTTAAAAAGGCTCCATGCACTGTTTTGGTCTTGGTCTTAGTTACTTTTCTATTGCTGTGAAGAGACCAAGGCAACTTATATAAAAAAAAAAAATTTAATTGCGGGCTTACAGTTTCAGAGAGTGAATCCTTGACTATCATGGTGGGGAGCATGGCAGCAGGCAGGCAGGCATGGCTGTGGAGCAGTGGATGAGAGCTTAGCATCTGATCCACAAGCAGGAGGCAGAGAGAGAGCCAACTGGAATGGTGTGGGCTTTTGAAAACTCAAAGCCCACCCCCAGTGACACCTCTTCCAACAAGGCCACACCTCCTAATCCTTCCCAGACAATTCCAGCAGCTGAGGATTGTTTAAATATATAACCTATAGGGGCTGTTTTCATTCACACTTCCACATCATGTATAACATAAAGTATACTGTCCCTTGTCAGAAATGTAGCTTCTAAGTCTGTAGCTTGTCTTTTCATTGACTGATTAACCGAGACAAGGTCTTGCTATAGGGTCTGGACTGGTCTCAAACTCCATCTCCCTGCCTCAGTAAACATGGGTCACAACTCTTGGCTCTCTTATCCTTTCAACAAGGTTTGCTACAAGGCAAAAGAGTTTAATTTTGATAAAATCTAACTTACCAGTTTTTCTTTTTATAGAGCATGCTTTGTCAAGTCCAGAGATTTTTTTGTGTACGTATGTTCAGGACATCTTTTTGGAGTCAGTTTTCTTCTTCCACCTTTACAAAGGTTCCTGGCACCCAATCAAGCCGTCAGGCTTCCCAGATAGTGCTTTTACCTGCTGAATCATCCCCAACCCCACAATAATATTGCCCTTTGACATTCTGGTAGAGTTTTCAACAGGGCAAGGAACCTTTCTATAAGATCCTGGTGGATCTCTCGACTTTCTTTTTGCAAAAGTGGGAAAGCAGCAACTGCACAGGAGAAGGGTAGGAGAGCCTAAATATTCCTCACAGACACACTCAGGGGAAAGGAACACAGGGAATTCAAAGATCTGGAAACTGATTTCTGTAAATTATTCATGCTCCATTCTCTGCTGAAAAGTACACCCATATTTCAAGATAAAAGTCAAAGTAGGACTGCCAGGTGAGGTATTACAAGCCTGAAATTCCAGCACCTGGGAGAGAGCGGTAGGTAGACCTCTGTGAGTTCCAGGTCAGCCTGTCTACATAGTGAGTTCCAGGCCAGGCAGGGCTTCCTAGTGAGACCCTGTCTAAAACACAAAAAAAGTCAAAGTAGGCTGAGACTGTAGACCAACTGTCAGGGTGTTAGGCATGCAGGAAGGCCATGGTTGGGCCTCTAGTACCACATAAACCACCTGGCATAGCGACATGAGCCAGGTGTGGTGGCACTCACCAGTAATCCTGGCACCTGGGAGGTTAAAGGCAGGATCAGAAGGTCAAGGTCATCCTTTGCTATATATTAATCTTGAGGCCAGCCTGGACTAGAGACTATCTCAAAACAAAAAAAGTCAAGGTACACTTGCACAGGGAATCCACGCAAGTGAGCAGTTGAACAATGAATATTTTTTGATGAGGACAGGACAACTTCAAAACGAGGTGCATCAAAATAGCAACACAATATCCATCAAAGGAGCAATTCCACTTGAAAGCTAAGAATCAGACTGAAGCAAATTAGACTGTTGCTTAAATTATAATAATTAAGGTTATAAATTCACCAAACTACCCTGCTATAATGGACTAAGAAGGTTTGTTTATTCCTTCTCTGTCCTGGGGGAATAAATTATCTCATGAGTCCAGTGCTATTTAAAAGCTGATGAAATGCTTAAACAATTTATCCTATTAATATAAAAATCCTTTATAGGATAAATATGAACCAAAGTGTAAGTAGCATTATGAGTAAAATGGTAAGTACTGCTGTACTATTGCCCACAGAAATAAGGCATAAACATTCCTGTTAAATTTAAGACCCTACTGTGTGTGTGTGTGTGTGTGTGTGTGTGTGTGTGTGTGTGTGTGTAAGCCAGAGATCAACCTTGGGTGTTGCTCCTCAGACCTGCCCATCTTGTTTTCTGGAATAGGTCACTCACTGGGACACAGGGCTCACAGATGAAGCTAAAATGTCTAGTCTGCAAACTAAGGATCCTCCTCTCTTCACCTTCCCAGTTACTAGGATTACAAGTATGCACCACCACGCCCAACTTTTACACAGGTTCTAGGAATTAAACTGGGTGTTCACGCTTGTGAGGCAAGCAATCTACCACTGAACTATCTCCCCAATCCTGATGTGAAGTCATATCCCACTTGTGCTTTTGTTTTGTGTTTCTCTGGTGTTAGTGTATTAGTGACTTTGCTCACTGTTGTAATCAAATGCCTAACTTGAGGAAAGGGTTATTTTAGCCTTCAGTTGAAAGGCAGTCCACCATGGCAGAGAAGGCTGGAGAAGTTTATCACATTGTGTCCACAGTCAGAAACAGAGAAAAGTGAATGCTGGTTCACACTCTCCTTTCTATTTTGTATTCAGTCCAGACCCCTGTGCATGGAATGGTGCTGCCCACATTTAAACTTTTCTCACCTCAATTAACCCATCTAGAAAACTCCTTACAGACATGCCCAGAGGTTTGTCTCCTAGGTAATTCTATCTAGATCCTGTCAAGTTGACATCAGTATTAACCATAACATTTAGTTACCTATTGGGCATCTGTACATACTCTTTTGAAAAATATCTATTTAGGTTTATTGAGTTATTTGAGTTTGGGGCCATTGTGGGGGAGAAGGGAGAGAGAGAGAGCACGTGTGTGTGCACTCGTGATGCACATTTGGAACACAGAGGCTGACATGACATCTGGTGTCTTCCTATCAATCCCCACCTTTTCGAGTCAGGGTCTCTTACTGAGCCTGAGGCTCACAGTTCTAACCAGACTTGTTTGCCAGTGAACCCCAGCACCATCCCCATCCCCCACCCCAGCACGGAGTGAAAGGTGCAGTCTGCCATCCCTGGCTTTCATGTGGGGCTGGGGATCTGAACTCAGGCCATCATTCAAGTACTTTGCACATTGAGCCACCTCCCCAGCCCCCTAGCTATCAAGCTTTCCAGTCTGATGTCATCTAGGGCTATTTACTCTATTCTCTTGCCTTATCTTGTTGAAATAACTTACTAAATCTGTAACAACTAAACACACTGCAGGCATGAGGATAAATAGGGCAGGTAAATATTCAAGCAGGAAGATTAAAATTCATCTCAGAACTTTCAGTTCAAGACATTAGACTGAAGATATGTTTGCTATTTACACAGCTTGCCATACTATATTCAAATAAGCAAAAGAAGCAATAAACTGCTAACATTAAAGAGAAGGCAGGACATTCACTTGTATAAAAGGCCTAATGAAATGGCAGAATTCAAAAGGCAAACATAATTCTGCCGATGAAGGACCGAAGTAGAGAAAGCCATAGCCCAGAACACTCCATCAGACAGCCTAAAGGGACTGGAAGCCAGACTGCTTGTGGGAAGCCTGAAGGAATCCAGAGCCAACCTGGCTTCTTAGGATACCTGAGGGCACTGGGCTTGGTGCCAACCAGCAGGAAAGATGACAGGAGTGAGCAGGTGAGACTGATGACAGCAGGAATATTTGAGGAGCTGTACCTGGACCTTGCTGGTTGGCAGCCTGATTGCTTCCCCGACTCAAGAGGTTAGCCAAAAAAACCAAAAACCAAAAACAGATTTCTGGCTGGGCCTGGTAATACATGCCTGTAGCCCCAGCACTCAGCAGACAGAGACAGTAGTTTCTGGGAGATTGAGACCTGTCTGGGCTACATAATAAATACCAGGGCATTCTGGGTAAGCTACATTGTGAAAGCTAGTTTCTAAAAACCAAAAGGGAAAGAAAAGAAAAATGGACTTTCTGAAGAAAAGGGGAATCTGAGAAAGCCAAAGCTTCTGTGTGGGTGCAGGATGACCAGAGGAAAGTACTCTAGTAACACAAAGGGCCTAAGACCATAGCGCAAACAACAGCCACCAACAGTCAAGAGTCTATGAAAGAACAGAACCACCTCTACCACACCAGTTACCCAACCCTTTCTGAAACAGATAACCAAAGATCAGCAGGTACATGAGGAAATCCAGGGGCATGAAAAAGAAGAGTTAAGAAAACAAACATTAAAATAAAGGGAAAATAAAACATTCTTCAAAACTCCTATGAAAGCTGTGAACATACTCAGCAGTAGAATACTTGCCTAGCAAACTTTAGCTTTGGTCTTCAGCGGAGGGAGGGCAGGAACATCTATAATCAAAATACTAGAGAGGAAAATCCACAAAAAAGAATAAGGCTGGAAATGTAGCTCAGTGGCATGTGATGCCCTAGGTTCAATCCCCAGCATTCCAACAAACAAAACAAACTTGGAAGAACCCTTTTAAACAAATTTTAAATACTTGGAATTTCAGAAGCATTTAGAAAAATAAGGGCCGAGCGCCGGTGGCGCACGCCTTTAATCCCAGCACTAGGGAGGCAGAGCCATGTGGATCTCTGTGAGTTCAAGCCCAGCCTGGTCTACAGAGGGAGATCTAGGACAGGCACCAAAACTACACAGAGAAACCCTGTCTCAAAAAAAACAAAACAAAAACAAAAAAAAAAAAAAAAAAAAAGAAAAAGAAAAAGAAAGAAAGAAAAATAAGGAAAGCAAACAGATGATCTGGAAATAAATTTAAAAACAATGAGAGGGCTGGGAATTTAGCTCAGTTGGTAAGCACTCTCCTAGCATGCATGAATCACTGGTTAGACTCCCAGTACTATATAAACCTGACATGCTGACACATACATATAAAATCGGCATCTAGAGGTGGAAGCAGGAGGTTAAGAAGTCTGGCTGTGGAGATGGCTCAGTGGGTAAAAGCACTTGTCATGCAAGACTAACAACCTGAGTTTGACCCCTAGAACCTATGGTACAAAGTGAGAATCAACTCCTGAAAATTGTCCTCTGACCTCCACTTACATACATACGGTGGAGTGAGAGCATGCGCGCACGCACACACACACACACACACACACACACACACACACACACACACTTTTTTAATTTTATTTTTATTTATTTATTTTTAAAGATTAATTTATTTATTATGTATACAGTGTTCTGTCTGCATGTTTTGCCTGAACACCAGAAGAGGGCATCAGATCTTATTATAGATGATTGTGAGCCACCATGTGGTTGCTGGGAATTGAACTCCAGACCTCTTAAAGAACAGTCAATGCTCTTAACCTCTGAACCATCTCTTCAGTCCCCCACTTTTTTATTTTTTTTAAGAAAAGGATTCATGTCAACTTCAGCTATATGGCAAGCTCAAGGTCAGCCTGGGATTCACGAGACCCTGTGTGATAGTTATTCTTGGTTGTTACCATGACACACCGAAAAAAGGGAGCCTCAGGTGAGGAACTGCCTCCATGAAATTAGCTTGTGGGCATATCTGTGGGGCATTTTCTTAATTACTAATTGATGTAGGAGGGGTGCAGCTCACACAGGCAGTGCCATGTCTAAGCACTTGCGCCTGGACTGTAGTTCTTTCTACAGTAGGCCAGGAAAGGCAAGTCAGGATGCAGCGTTCCTCCATGGTGTCTGCTTTAGTGCCTGCGTTCAGGTTTCTGCCTTGAACTCTGGCCTGGCCTCCCTTCACTACAGACTTAAACCTGTATGCTGAAATAAACCCTTTCCTCCCCAAGTTACTTTTGGACACCTTATGAAAAAGGATACAAAGATGGACATAATAAAATACATAAGAATTCTCACTCATACAAACCCTCCTCTTTCTTGCCAATTGGACTCCTGGAGCTCCACCTGGGGCCTGGCTGTGGGTCTTTGCATCCGCTTCCCTCAGTCATTGGATGAGATTTCTAGCACGACAATTAGGGTGTTTGGCCATCCTATCACCAGAGTAGGTCAGTTCGGGCTGTCTCTCGACCATTGCCAGTAGTCTATTGTGGAGATATCTTTGTGGATTTCTGTGGACCTCTCTAGCACTTTGCTTCTTCCTATTCTCATGTGGTCTTCATTTATCATGGTCTCCTATTCCTTGTTCTCCCTCTCTGTTCTTGATCCAGCTGGGATCTCCTGCTCCCCTAAGCTCTCTTTCCCTCGACCCTCGCCCTTCATTACCCAACTCACGTCCAGGTTGTTCACGTAGATCTCATCCATTTCTCTGTCATTGGGCGATCCCTGTGTCTTTCTTAGGGTCCTGTTTTCTAGGTAGCCTCCCTGGAGTTGTGAGTAGTAGTCCAGTCATCTTTGTTTTACATCTAGTATCCTCCTATGAGTGACTACATACCATGTTTGTCTTTCTGAGTCTGGGTTAAAGCACAGGGACAAATAGCCAAATGAATGGAAACACATGAACTATGAACCAATAGCTGAGGAGCCCCCAACTAGATCAGGCCCTCTGGATAAGTGAGACAGTTGATTAGCTTGATCTGTTTGGGAGGCATCCAGGCAGTGGGACCGGGTCCTGTCCTCAGTGCATGAGCTGGCTGTTTGGAACCTGGGGCTTATACAGGGACACTTGGCTCAGCCTGGGAGGAGGGGACTGGACCTGCCTGGACTGAATCTACCAGGTTGAACTCAATCCCCAGGGGAGTGTCTTTGCCCTGGAGGAGATGGGAATGGGGGGGGGGCTGGGGGGGAGGGGGGGGGGGGGGCGGGAGGAGGGAGAACAAGGGAATCCGTGGCTGATATGTAAAATTAAATTTAAAAAAATAAAGTACTTAAGACACATGGAAGTAATACAAGAGACATACTATCTGACAAAAGCCTTAGAGGAGACAGAAGAATACAATAAACTATTCAGTTAGCATATCCTAGAGCTGAGGTAAGAAAGTTGTAAGTCTCAAGACCCAAAGGGATGTTGGGCAAGATGGCATATGACTTTAATCCCAGCACTCGGGAGGTAGAAGTAGACAAAAATGAGCGAACTCACAGAAGTGAGTTCAAGGCCAGCCTGGTTGACATATGTTCCAGGCAAGCGAAAGCTATCGTAAGACCCTATCTCAAAAAAAACAAACAAAAACTATCCAAAGGGCACAGCTAATGCCCAATACAACTAATACAGAGCCTGTACCAAACTCTCAGGGAATTTCAAAACAACTATAAAAAGGAAAAAGAGATCACCTGATCACATACAAAGGACTGAGACTCAAACTGGCTTCTTGGCAACAAAGATGATATTAGGAGATAAGGAGCCATGTTTTCAAATTTTCAGAAAAAAAAAAACAACAAAACTTTTGGCCCCAAATTCTGCACCCAGCTCAATAACAAATAGGAACTAGAATATAACAGACTCAATTTTAGACATGAAAGCACTCAGAAGGTTCACTTCCCTCACATCCTTCCTAAAGTACTTACTTCAGGATGTGCCCCAGCAAGATGACGGCATAAACCAGGACAGAGGAAAACTCAGGATCCTAAAAACAGTGAGTCCAACACAGAGAGAGGAGGGAATCCCAGGAAGACGATGTGTTGTAAGCCCAGAAAATCCATGTGATTTGAAGAGTGGAGGAGTATTGGTTCTAATTTTAAAAAGAGGGGATTCAAAACAAAAAATATAAGAAAGAGTACAGAAAAGAAAATGGCACTTTTGACAAAGGCATGTTGTGCCAGGAAAAAATAAAAAAAAATCAAGGTAATCAGAAAATATCTAGAAAAAAAAGTTTTGTACTTACTGAGTTTACTGAAAGAGGACAGAAGAGCTGGGCAGCAACCAGAGTACAGTCTGCAGCACAGGGCAAGGGATTTGTTTTTAAGGAAAGAAAAGTCAGGTATGGTGATGTACTCCTTTAATCTCAGCATTCAGGAGGCAGACGCAGGACTGTCATGAGTTTGAGACCAGCCTAGGCTATATTCATGAGTTCCAGGCCAGCCTGAACTACAAAGTAATACCTTGTTTTTTTGTTTTTTTTGTTTTTTTGTTTTTTTAAGAAGAACCAAAACCAAACCGCACTCCACGCCCAAAGAAAATAGACATTATAGCAGGATAACCATTACCCTGATTATGAAGAATTGATGGTATATGAGAAAAGAGTATCCAGTTGCTATTAATGTTGGAAGCCTGGGATCCCAAGGGCCATTACCCTACCCCTAGAGAGAAGAAATGTAATCTTAGCATACAAACTAGGTCTGAACTGAATAGTATTTATAGAATCACATTTTAGGGAATTCTAAAATTAGAGATGTCTTTCATCTTAGGCCAGAACAAACTTTGATTATGCTGGGTCTTAAGACATAAATCACAGTAAGCTAGGAACATTTACTTTGCCTTTTTAAAATATGTACAATATCAACTGACACCCAGTTCTCCCTTTTGATGCTCTCTCTGGAGGTGAGAGTCATTTTCATTATTAAAATGGTTTGATGCTCTTCAACTAGCCCAGTTCATTTGGAGTTAGGGGCAAATAAAAGAAAAAATGTCTTTACCTACAGCTGAGTGTAACCAGGTAATCATTCAGTAAGAAAAGTCAGGGAAAAAGGCCTGTGATGCTCTCAAACATAACTCGTATCTTATTAGGACTAGTTTTAAATCATTATTCTTTAACAGAAATGTCAAAAAGCAAGCAAATCTAGGGAATTTGCAAATGCCACATTTTCTTCCCTAGTGGCAGATATGTGGTGTTCTCTGGGAAGGGAAAAATCCTCCTAATAATGGGCTTAATAACAGAGGCAACTGTTAAGGTCCGTCACTTCAGGTGACTACTATAAGCTTTAGTCTACTGGTCTCAGGTTTATAAGGGAGGTTTTATTTCATGGAAAATTAAAAACCCATAATAATGTAATACCATTTATAGTTTTCATATTTATTTTTTCTTTCACAATTTCATACAGCTACAAATATACCTTGATCATTTCCCCACTCCGTTACCTTCCACGCCCCTTCTTCCGAAGTCCCCCTGCTACCTTTCATATCTGTTCAATGTTTATTTTTGTGCCTCGTTGAATCTAATTAAGGTTTCTTGAGTTGGTGAGATAGTTCAATGCATAAATGTGCCTGCTACCATGCCTGATAACCTAAGTTTGAGTCTCTGAATCCAAAGTGGAAGGAAAAAAATATATCCTGCAACAAATCGACCTTCGTATTTATGCTGTGGCATGTATGCAACCACATACATACATACACACACAAATATGTCTGAATAAAAATATAATAAAAAGTTAAAATTAAGTAGCATTGTTCACATGAGCATGGAGGACTCAGGTGGAATAGATATACCCTCACGGACTACTCCATAATCCTAAAATTTTCTTTGTGTCCCCATAAGATACAGCACCCCCCTCCAGCAGGAAGTAGTAAGAAAAGCTACACCCAAATTCCCAAATATACCAAGTTGGCTTTGCGAGATGGAATCGGCTCACTCCCTCTCTAAACCCAAATATATTGCGGGGAGTGGGGGGGGTTAGGTGTGGGGGAGCTTGAAAGATTCCTCTGCCCATATCAGAAAAGCCCTCTGGTGTGGGACAGAGAAAAACCAATACTTTTATTTAAAACAGGAAGGCTGGGGAGAGGAGAGGCTGCCAGCTGCCGCCATGAGAAGATGTTAAGATACCGGTAAGCCACGAGCCACGTGGCAACTTATAGATTAATAGAAATGGGTTAATTTAAGATAGAAAATAGATAACAAGAAGCCTGCCACAGCCATACAGTTTGTAAGCAATATAAGTCTCTGTGTGTTTACTTGGTTGGGTCTGAGCGGCTGTATGACTGGTGAGTGAGAGAGATTTGTCCTGACTGTGAGCCAGGCAGGACCAGAAAAACTCCAGCTACAGAATTCTGTGAGTTAAAAGTCAGTATGGTATACATAAAGTTCAGGACTACCAGAGCTAGGGCTACATCCAACCTCAAAAAAACAACTGGACACCCCCCCCAAATTAATAAAATAATAAATAAAATCAGCTATCATAAAAAATATTTGAAATTTTCCTTATTGTTTATTTTATTAATTTCTTCCAGCATCCGCATTCATCATCTTAGGTAGCTCTTAGGATATATACAATATTCTTTAGAGGCACAGAAGTTAGAGGTGTAGTTACCAGACAAGTGAGACAAATGGTCTGGGAGAAAAGCAGGTCAGACAGGAAGGAAGAACTCATGGCTTGTAGTATATGATCAGCCATGCACTTTACTGACTATATCCACATTCTTTGACCTAAGGAATTAATGTATCTAACCAGTCCCATAAAACTCTGTGTCTTGAGCATGCTATAGTGGTGCATGTGTGTGATCCCAGCACCAAGAAGCCAACGCAGGGGAATCACACATACAAAACCCTTTCTCAACCAAGCAAATGAACAAATAAAACACCCCTGCTCCACTCCCCAGGAAAACCCCCTCCATATCTCTATAAACGTTTAAGCAGATTCAGTGCACTCTACAAACACTTATTGGCCCCCCCTGCTCTGAGCCAGGAATAAGGGACACAGAGAGGAAACTGACATTTCAGCTCTCAAGGAGATGACAACTTTGAGAAAAGATAGGAAATCCCTGATGATGCTTCAGGATCATGTAAGAGACACGGGTGCTGACTATCATTTGTTTAGAGCCTGGGACAAACAGAAGATGACTAACACCTGGAGGTATTAGAGAGGGACTGTTCAAAGGTCACCTCCTGTTTGAATTGAGACTTAAAAGATAAGTGAGAATAAAACAGATAAGCAGCCCAGCGGTAATGGCGCACGCCTTTAATCTCAGCACTTGGGAGGCAGAGGCAGGTGAATCTCTGTGAGTCTGAGGCCAGCCTGATCTACAGAGTGAGTTCCAGGACAGGCTCCAAATGCTACACAGAGAAACCCTGTCTTGAAAAACAAACAAACAAACAAAAAACAGATAAGCAGATATAAAGATATAAAGAGCACTAGGGACAAAGAGGAAATGGTAGAACTGGGAAGTGGTTACATGATAGAGCACTTGTCTGGCATGTACATGCTCTGGGTTCGATCCACAGCACTGCAAAATTAAAAAAAAAATGTAAAACAAAGAGGAAAGGATAGGGCAGACATGGGAGCTAAGTGCATGCTGGTATGTTTGGAAAAGTCAAGTATCTCAAAACTGCTGGACAAATGGCATCTGTGGTGGCAGTGGCAGGCATAAAGGCCACGCTCTCCACAGAACAGGCCTCCTGAGAGTAAAGCAAGTCCACTGAAGGACAAGTATAAGGGGAGGAGGCCCAGTCAGATTTGCACTTTGGTAAAGATGATGCTGAAGCAGAATGTAAGGAGGATGGCTCTGAACAGGTAGAGCAGGCCCTTCTAGTAGCCCGGCTGGCAAAAGAACAAAACACTACGATGCATTCATGTGTGATTTAGTCTGCATGATACACAAAAGACTTGAGCACTGACTACTGTAAAAAATAAGAGTTACCAAATTTAGTATTTGCATTTTTCCTCTTGTAATAAATACCCCAAACCTTTTCTATAGTAATTGCCAGGTCGATAAACATACAGTTCTTTCTCTTTTTAAAACAATACATACATGGTTTTACATGGCTATATAAGATCTAGAAACCACAAATTAGAGAAAAAAAAATCAATATTTGACTTTCTGAGATTGTCTCAGTTCACTTAACATGATGACCTCTAGTTTCATCCATTTTCCTGCAAGCAATATGACTTGGTGGTGGTGGTTCTTTTTTCTTCTTTCTTCTTCCTTCTTTTTCTCCTCCTCCTCTTCTTCAATTTTTTTGGAAACAGTGTTTCTCTGTATAGCCCTTGCTCTCCTAGAACTCACACTATGAATCAGGCTAGCCTCAACCTCAGATCTGCCTGCTTCTGCCTCCCTAGTGCTAGGACTAAACGCATGCACCACAACACCTGGTGACTTGGTTCTTCTTTATGGCTAAAAAAAAAAAAAAAATCAGTATACACATACAAAATTTGTTCTTATCTGTATCTCTGTTGTTGGCATCTAGGTTGGTTGCATAACTTATTGTGAACAGCACTGCAAAATACATAGCTCTCTTCCAAAATCTCTTCTTTACTACCTTTTCCCTCAATGCTGCAAGGAACAGGACCTTGTGCATGATTAGCAGGCACCCTACTACAGAGTTACATCCCTAGTCCTGCTACCACAATAAATCTGACACTAATGAGAAAGAAACAAAACATTTTTGGAAATGAATGTTTTCGTTTAAACTGTTATCATTCAGTCACATCTTTCTTTAGCAGAAAGAATTCCAAAAATGTCCTCCAAGATTCCTATTCCTTGGTTATTCAATCAAATACCAATCTAGGAACTGTTGTGGAAGGACTCTACAGATGAACTGCAGTTGCTAATCAGAAGACTTGGAAAGAAATTATCCTGGTGGACTCAATAGAATTACACAAGCCTTGGGAGCAGAGGACTATGGAAGAAGAGTTAGTGAGACAAAAAGGGAGAAAAAAGATGAGGAAGAAAGGGAAGCTGAAGATACTTGAAACAATGTCCCATCCACTGTTGCTGAGTTTGAAGATAAGAGAATCATGAAAGTAGAGGTTGAGAACAACCACCCAGCAGCCACCAGGGAGAACTGGGGACCTCAGTCCCACAACCACATGGAAATAAGTTCTGACAACTGCTAAAGGAGTCTCAAAACCAATTTATTCTTAGAACTTGGAGAGAAACAGGCCTAGAGATCTTCACTTCATCCCTGTGAAACCTGGAGCAGAGAGCCAAATGAGTCACACTGTGCCCAGACATGGGACCTACAGAAGTGAAATCAGGGTACAAATACCTGAACTTTCAGTGGCTAAATCTGTGGTGATTGGTTACAGGAACACTGGCACACAAATACATTTCCATAAACTACTTCAAATGTAACTTTTCATGGGACTGGGAATGTAGCTCAGCTGGATGCTTACCTAGCATGCATGAGACCTAGGGTTCAATCCCTAATACCTCACAAACCATATGCATAACCCAGCACTCAGGAGGGAGAGGCAGAATATCAGAACTTCAAGGTCATCATTTGCTACACTGCAACTTCAATGTCCAGCCTAGGCTTTGAGAGCTGTGGTTTGAATAACAGATATATCCCATAGTCGCTGGCAGTTGAATGCCTGGCCCTTGCTTCACCTGTTGGGGAGGCTTAGGAGGTATGGCCTTACTAGAGGTATGTCACTAGAAGTGTGTAGGCGGAAGTTTCTCTCCCACCTGCCTGTTCCCAAATAATTGACTCGGAGGCTTAACATTACTTACTGATGCTTGGCCAGCAGCTCAAGTATTACTAACTAGCTCTTATACTTAAATTAACCCATCATTTTTATCTATGTTTAGCCATGTGGCTTGGCACCTTTTCTTAGTGCAGCATTCTCATCTTGCTTCCTCTGCATCTGGCTGGTGACTCCTGACTCTACCCTTCCTCTTTCCAGAATTCTAGTCTGGTCACCCACCAACAATTCCTGCCTGGCCACTGGCCAATCAGCATTTTATAAGCCAATTTGAGTGACAAATCTTTACAGTGTACAAGAGCATTATCCCACAGCATTTCCCCTTTTTTGTCTAATTAAAAAGGAAGGTTTTAACCTTAATATAGTAAAACAAAAACAGTTATTAAGTAAGAATTACAGTAACAATATCTAATCCATTTGCATTTTTGCAAAACTAGAGAAAATATTTATTTTATCTTGGGAGCTTATCTTACTGCTGGGAGCTCAGATGGACCTGCAGCTCCATGCACTGAGTGCTCAAGCCTCTCGGGTGAGTCTGAATGAGCCTGCTGCAGCTGACCGTTGTCTGTTGATGGGGCGGAAAGCAACCTGGAGGCGTTGGAACGCAGGCACCACAAGCAGATGTGAGTGGGGTGGAATGGAGCCGAGCTGGGCAGACTGGCTGGGGGGTGGTGGTAATGGCACACAGCACAATTGTGTGTGTGCCCAGGAAGTGCCAGGCAGGGGGCAGGCAGCCACGGAGGCTGGGGTGGGGGTGGGATGTGGGAGGCTCAGGCAGGCCATGTGTACTAGCCACAGGCATCAGGTTCAGGTTCAGGTCATACTGGGTGTCACTTGTAATGAGAACCTCAATGATCTATATACATCAATTTACTAAGGGGTTCTATGGGGAAAACAGACTCACTGATACAGGATAAGGTAAATCCAGTTGCAGAGTCCTTGGAAAGCTGGGGACTGATCACATGCTGCTTCACGATGTGGTCTTCACCACCCAAAAGAGCATGACCCCCTTTCTCCTCTTTTAAGTGGTCACATAGGCAGATAAGAAGTACTGCCTCTATCAGAGCAGATAGCCCCAAGTCATGGGCGGAGAGAATTCCCACTGTAGGAGTGGGTTTTGAAAGCTTGAAGACCTTTGCCATTTTGAGCTTACTCTCTCATATGTGAGTTCTCAGCTACTCCTGTCACCAAGCCTGCCTGCTGCCGTGATCTCCACTATGATGGTGATGGACTCCTATTCCCTCTGAAACCTTAAGCCCCTGCAAACCCTTCCATCTGTAAGTCACCTTGGTTATGGTGGGGTTTTTTGGGTTTTTTTGTTTTGTTTTGTTTTGGTTTTTCAAGACAGGGCTTCTCTGTGTAGTTTTGGTGCCTGTCCTGGATCTCGCTCTGTAGACCAGGCTGGCCTCGAACTCACAGAGATCCGCCTGGCTCTGCCTCCCAATTGCTGGGATTAAAGGCATGCACCACCACTGCCCGGTTATGGTGGGTTTTATTCAGCAACAATTACAGCAACAGAAAAGTAACTAGTACAGAGAGACTCTATCTCAAAAAAAAAAAAAAAAGGCTCTTTCAATCTCATTCTGTCCCTTAATATAACTCTAGACAGTTCATACATTTCTAGTCATACTAAGTTATTATGGGGTGGACATGGTGGTGGCACATGCCTTTAATCCCAGCATTCAGGAAGCAGAGGCAGATAGATCTCTGTGAGTTCAAGGCCAGCCTGGTCTATAAATTGAGTTCCAGGACAGCTAGGGCTACAGAGAGAAACCCTAGGTGTAGGGGTGCTGTGGGATGTTCTGTATGGCAAATGTGTTGCTAATAAAACACTGATTGGCCAGTGGCTAGGCAGGAAGTATAGGCGGGACTAACAGAGAGAATTAAAAGAGCAGGAAGGCAGAAGGAGACACTGCCAGCCGCCGCCAGGACAAGCAGCATGTAAAGATGCCGGTAAGCCACGAGCCATGTGGCAAGGCATAGATTTATAGAAATGGATTAATTTAAGATATAAGGACAGTCAGCAAGAAGCCTGCCACGGCCATACAGTGTGTAAGCAATATAAGTCTCTGTGTTTACTTGGTTGGGTCTGAGCGGCTGTGGGACTGGCAGGTGAAAGAGATTTATCCTGACCGTGGGCCAGGCAGGAAAACTCTAGCAACATAGGGGGGCTTAGTTATTACGAAACCCAGCTAAATTTATCTTTAAAATGTATAAACCAAGTTTGGTAGAACACATCTTTAAACCCAGCACTCAGAAAACAGAGGCAGGTAGATCTCTGAGTTTAAGGTCAGCTTGGTCTGCAAAGTAAGTTGCAGGAAAACCAGAGCTAAAAATAACAAACGAACATACAAAATTTTAAATGTATAAAAAACCTACATAAAATGTAAAAGAAAAGCACAGTGAATCCTCTTATTCTCATAACTATATTCAATTGCTATTTTTCTCCCACCAAAGAAATTTAGCAATGCTGAAGAAATGTGACTGCCCCTACTGGATGATGTCAGTAGCATATAACGGATATAAACCAGGAATGCTGCTAAATATTCTACAGTACAGAACTCTACACACACACACACAAAATACCTAGTCCAAAATGTCAGTGATATTCACATTAAGAAACATTGCATGCTGGGCGGCAGTGGCGCACACCTTTAATCACAGCACTCGGGAGGCAGAGCCAGGCGGATCTCTGTGAGTTCAAGGCCAGCCTGTTCTACAGAGGGAGATCCAGGAAAGGCTCCAAAACCACACAAAGAAACCCTGTCTCAAAACACCAGAAAGAAAAAAAGAAACACTGCTCTTAGCCAAATTTGGTGGTACATTGCTTTTGTTTTGTTTTGTTGTTTTGAGACAGGGTCTCTCTACATATCCTTGGCTATCCTGGAACTCACTATGTAGACCACACTGGTCTCTTACTCACAGAGAACTGCCTGCCTCTCTGCCTCTGCCTCCCAAGTGCTGGCATTAAAAACTAACACCAAAGCTGGCTAGGTGGTGGTGCATTGTTTTAATCCCAGAGGGCCAGCCTGATCTACATAGTGAGTTCCAGAACAGCCAGAGCTACATAATAGAGAAACTCTGTCTTAAAAATAATTAAATATAGGGCTGGAGAGATGGCTCAGAGGTTAAGGGTACTGACTGTTCTTCCAAAGGTCCCGGGTTCAAATCCCAGCACCCACATGACAGCTAACAACTGTCTGTAACTCCAAGATCTGACACTCTCACACAGACTTACCTGCAAGCAAAACACCAATGCCCATAAAAGTAAATAAATTAAAAAATTAAATATAAATAACAGTAAAACTAGATCTACAGAAGGGTTTGTAGACTGGCATGTTGTCCAGGAAGCTCTGATTTTCTTCCTTCCTTTCCTCCTTTCTCTGTGTCGTAACAGGCTAGCCTCAAACTCAGATCTACCTGCCTGATTTTTCAAGAAACGCAGAGCAAGGAGTGAAATGTGGCACTGAGGGTAAGATCTAATAACCTAGTAATTGACTTGTTATGTCTGTGCACTTGGCACTGATGGTAAGATCTCATAACCTAGTAATTGACTTGTTAGGTCTGTGCACTAATTCATTCAGAAGGTTGTAAGTACATTTAAAATCTTTCTTTCAGGAATGTCCAGAGATAGAGTTATTCTGTTATTTGCAAAGAAAGAGGAATATGTTTACAGTAACCCATAACCTCACTGAAAAATATCAAACTGAAACAATAAATCAAGAAGGAACTTTTCCTTAAAAAAGATCTACAAATGTTCTGCAAACATACAAGAAGATGCTCAATATCATTAGTCATGAGGGAACAAAATCAGAACCAGAATGAGCTATCTCCTCACAACCACTAGGATGGCTACTATACTCAAAACAAAGAAAGTGCTAAAGAGAGTATGGAAAAAATGGAATCCTTACACACTATTGGTAAGTATGTAAAAAATATAAGGCCACTATGAAGAACTATGAAGATTTATTACATGTGGGTTGTGATGTAGTTAAGAGGGAGGAGGGGTTTGAAGGAAGGAGAGGGAAACTAGAGAGGAAAGAAAAACCAAGTATTGCACATTTTCCCTCATATTCAGATTATAGAAACACACACACACACACACAAACAAAAGAGGCAATATTTAGGAGGCAGAAAAGGAAACGGAAGAGAAGGAAGGAAACAAAAAAGGGTGGTGGAGGGAAGGATATAAACAAAGTAAATTATACATATGATAAATAAGGATTAAAATGTCACAATGAAACCTTTTTTTCTATGTGCTAACTAAAATATTAATTTTTAACTATGTACAAAGGCATTAAAATAGGGGACTATGTTATTATTTTTTATTTGTTTTGTTTTTCAAGACAGGGTTTCTCTGTATAGACTTGGCTGTTCTGGAATTTATTCTGTAGATCAGGCTGGCCTCAAACTGAGAGGTTCCCCTGCCTCTGCCTCCTGAGGGCTGGGATTAAAAGCATGCATCACCACAGCGCTGGGGCTGTAGTTAGTACAGGAGAACTTACATACCATGTGTAAGGTCCTGGGTTCAAGCACAAGCACCACAAGAAAAAAAAACAAACAAACAGAACTACTACAGTCATCCCATTTTCCCAGTTTCTGGTGCCAACAGACCTGGGCTGCTTTCAGCCTTGGTCAGAGAAGCTTCTTTTTGCAGTTGACAGCAGACAGTGAAGAGATGTGTAGCTGGTCAAAGTGATGAGACTAAGAGGCTGAGTTGCTCGGTCCTAACCAGGACATCTATATCAACCCTATTACTAGCAAGGTTCAGGGAGCGTTAGGAGTGAGAAGAATTTAAGTAAGAGCTGGAGGATGGGAAGACCTGAGACATGCCCACTCTGGACATGACATGGCCATTGCACTCAGCAGTTCACCACAGCTGTAGTCACCTGCACAAGCCCTGAACAAGATCAAGCCAGCCAAATCCCATCACAGATGGGGTAGATGATCGACAGAGCCCAACTCTTACTGAGGAGCTATTCATTCTATTTTGAGGAAGTGGCCACTGGGAGGTTTCTGAGCTTCAGTGGATGGCCCCACACTCCATGTACATATGGGTAACACCAACTGAATTTATTGATTTATAAAAAAAAAAAAATCTGGGATGGGACCATGCTGGGGAAAATATAAGAGGAATTGGAGGTAGTTGTGACCATACTTTGTTGCATACATGTATGAAACTCTCAAAGATAAAACTTAAAATTAAGAATCATTATTATTACTATCATTAATAGTCCTGGAAGCACAAGGATCTTGAGTGCCAGACAAGTCTGGGCGATACAGTAAGACTCAGGGGAAAAAGGAAAGGAGAGAGGGGAGGAGAAGAGGGGAGACAGGAAGGCAAGAGAGAAGAGAGCAGGAAAGAAGTGGAGGGAGAAACAGGAGAAGAGATGAGAGGAGGGGAGGAGGAGAGATAATGGATGGAAAAATACTGCAGGGTTCTATTTACATGAGGTATTTTAAGAGAGTCAAACTAATAGAAACAGAAAATAGGATGTGGTTACCAAGGCCTGGGGTGGGGCAGGAGCCAGAAGGAAATAGGGAGTAGTTCAGTGGGTGGAGTCTCAGCTTTGCAAGATGAAAAGGCTGAGATCTGATACACTCAAAGTGCACAAAGTACATTTAAAAATATTTAGGTTGCTGGATGTTTTGTTGCACACCTTTAATACCAGCACAAGAGGCAGAAGCAGGCTGATCTTGGTGAGTTCAAGGCCAGTCTAGACAACATAGTGAGTTTCAGGACATCAAGGGCTAAATAGTGAGACCCTGTCTCAAAAAACAAATAAATAAACAAAAAAAGTATTGTGAGGGCTGGAGAGATGGCTCAGCAGCTAAGAATGCTGGCTGTTTTTTCAAAGGACCTAGGTTCAATTCCCAGCACCCAAATGGTGATTAACAACCATCCGCAACTCCAGTTCCAGGAGATCCAACACCCTCTTCTGGCCTCCACAGGCACTAGGCACAAAACACCAATACACATAAAAATAAGTTTTTAAGTTAGTAAGGATGGAATTTGCTAGAAAATTTATCATTTCTTTTTGTTTTGTTTGTTTGTGGTTTGTTTGTTTGTTTGTTTGGTTTTTAGAGACAGGGTTTCTCTGTGTACCTTTAGAGCCTGTCCTGGATCTCACTCTGTAGACCAGGCTGGCCTCGAACTCACAGAGATCTGCCTGGCTCTGCCTCCCGAGTGCTGGGAATAAAGGCGTGCGCCACCACTGCCTGGTTCTCAAGAAGCATAGTAATATCAAATGACGACATACCACCTCTATGCTTAAGTTTGGTTTCATTTTTTTTTTTTTTTGAGACGGTGTTTCACTAGGAAGCCCAGAATATATTACAGCTCTTAATCTTATTCCTCAGCCTCCTAAATCCTGGAACTGCAGGCATACACTGAATTTAAAGCATTATTGGTCTCTGTACACACTAAACTTAAGAGAGCTAATCACAGCTCTAAAGATTTAATTTCAGGCAAAGGTCAGTACATGGGCTTCTGCTGCCAACTTCTGGGAATACAGAACTACCTATTCTAAATACCCTTCGATTCGGGAGTTTCTGGAAGCCTTGTTACTTTTACTCTAGCATTTGTCAACACTGTCACAGCTACCACTGATATGTCAGTGCCCCCCTGGAACTAAATCCTACAAATTACCCATAGCAAGGCACAAAGAACCAAACTATTGGAAAAATGGTGCTAACGTAAGCCAAATTTCAGGTTATCAGAAATTTTGGATGATAGATGACATGCTTATAATACCAACGCTTGGGAAGTAGGGAAGGACAATCAAGGACAGCCAACATATAATTCTGTCTCAAAAAAACAAACAACAAAAGAAATGTTGAATAAGTACCAACAGTCTTATTTGATCAGGCCATTGATATGGTGGTGCACAGCTGTATCCCAGCAGTAAGAGGGCTGCCACAAGTTCAAGGCCATTCTGATATACATACAGCGGTCCAGGAGACTCTCTCAAAGAGTCAACAAAACAAAAAATGTCTGTCCATTCATTTGTGACAGCCCTGACTGAACACATACTAAAAGTGCCAGGGCAGTCAAATTTAAAACCTTTCTACCTAAAGGGCTTGAAAATCTTCAAAGGAAGAAGTCTTGGATTTCAAATATCATTAGACTTGAACAATCTTTTCCTGTGTTACAGAGTATGAGCAGAATGACTGGAATGGAGAATGTTTATAATCTAAGCATATTAAATTACCCCAAACTACCTTTTTTTGGGGGGGGAGGGGGGTTCAAGACAGGATTTCACTGTGTAGCCCTGGCTGTCCTGGAACTCACTCTATAGACCAGGACTGCCTCTGCCTCGTGAGTGCCAGGATTAAAGGTGTGAGCCACCACCGACCAGCAGTCCCAAACTGTTTTAACTTTCATTCTTCCAGAGCTTAATGACAGAAGAAAATAGGTATTCTAAACTAAAGTCAACAAATTATAGGTCTACTATGTTATCATCTTTACTCTAAAGCCAACAAATTATAAGGTTACTCTATCGGAGTAAACCCCAAACAAAAATAGATCCCAATTTGTAAAAAACACACCGCTAAAAACACATGCAGGTGCAATGCAGTTACCACAACCAGCAGTTCCTGAGACGTTCATGCTATAATGGTAAATAAAAGAGAAATACCAACTAAGAGTGGTTTATTTAAGCTGGTGACAGAACAAGTTTCTGAGCCAAGAGTCAAGAGTCTAACTCTGTTGAATATACTGTAACACTTGGCACATACAGGAAGTGTTATTTCCTGGGTAATTTTTCAACAAAACAGTGGCAAAAGATGCTGCCATACATTATCCTGCTCTGAGAACGATGCACTGACCAGTGCTAAGGTGCGTGGTTATTCGCTAACTTACGCAGAGGCTGTACAGTGCACTTGCACTGCTGTCCTGGAAGCAATTTCTGCCTGCACCAAAAAGCTGGCACCAGGTAAAGCTGTGGCAAGGAGGAAGAAAAAGGTCAGTGTCCACAGGATCAGCTCCACGGATCACTTCCCTTTCACTTCCTCTCATCCTTCTGTTCTGTTTTACTAAACTATAATTCATATACTATAGAATTTACTCCTTTAAATTCAGATACTACAGAATTTCTTTTTTAAAAAAAAAAAAACCTACCCCATTAGTAGACACTTTATTTTTCACCCAACTCTAAGCAACCTCTGATCTATTTCAGTCTTTACTGTTAAATAGTATCTCACTATATGATGCAGCACCTAAGCTCTTTTCTTTGAAAGTAGTAGAATCTCTTGGCTGTATCAACAAAGATGATTGCAGTAGTTAGGAACTCACAGACTCCTATTATAGCTTATGGCAGAAATTATAACATTAATCACAAAATACTAAGTTTTTTGGGGTGAGGGAAGGGACTCAATTATTGGTTTTTTTTTTTTGTTTGTTTGTTTGTTTTTTTTTCCAGAGCTGAAGACTTAACCCAGAGCTAGGCAAGTGCTCTACCGCTGAGCTAAATCCCCAGCCCTGTTTTTTTTTTAAGATTTATTTATTTATTATGTATACAGTGTTCTGTCTGCATGTTTTGCCTGCAGGCTAGAAGAGGGCACCAGATCTCATTACAGATGGTTGTGAGCCACCATGTGGTTGCTGGGAACTGAACTCAGGACCTTTGGAAGAACAGCCAGTGCTCTTAACCTCTGAGCCATCTCTCCAGCCCATGTTTTGTTTTTAACTAGCTCAAGATGCTTAATTTCCTAGAAGTGGCAGCAACTACCACATTGACATCAAGGTTAATGGAAACTGAATGAAGCTCCTTGACAAGTCAAATGATTAGGTTTCCTTCTAAATTATTGGGAAAAGGACTGGGGACATAGCTCAGTAGTTAAAAGCACTTACCGCTCGTGCAAAAAAGATCCAGGCTCAGTTCCCAGAACCCTCATATTGGCTCACAACTACCCATAACTCCAGTTCCAGTGATACGACGCCCTCCTCTACCCCCCACAGATACCAGGTACATACATGTTGTACATACACATGCAGGCAAAACATCATACACATAAAAAAAAAATGTTCTCACTGGGTGGCGGTGGTGGCGCACGCCTTTAATCCCAGCACTCGGGAGGCAGAGCCAGGCAGATCTCTGTGAGTTCGAGGTCAGCCTGGTCTACAGAGTGAGATCCAGGACAGGTACCAAAACTACATGGAGAAACCCTGTCTCGAAAAACCAAAAGTAAATAAATAAATAAATAAATAAATGTTCTCATTTTGTTTTGTTTTGGCATTTTCACTTAATGGTTTTTTGTTTTGTGGGTTTTTTGTTTTTGTTTTTGTTTCAAGAGAAAGAACATAAGGTTGGGTGGATAGAGAGATGGGAAGGATCTGGGGGAAGGGAAAACATAATCAAAATATATTGTATGAAAAATAAATTTTAAAGAAAAAAATGCTAACTGTGCGGTGGCACCTGCCTTTAGTCCCAGCACTTGCGAGGCAGATCTCTGTGAGTTCCAGGCCAGCCTGGTCTACAAAGAGAGTTACGGGACAGCCAGGGTGGTTACACAGAGAAAGTCTGTCTCCAAAAACTTAAAAAAAAAAAAAAAAAAAGAAAGGAAAAGAAGGAAAATTGCTAAGAAAAAAATGGGGGGAAAAGAAACTTTGCAAGCCCCAAGGCCTAAATTGGAACATAAATCATCTTTAACCCCACCAAGCTGAGACAAACAGCAAAACTATCAAGTATATAAAACTGGTCTCTAAAAACTCCATCTCCTCTTCCCAGGCCCTTTCTCTCCTTTACTCTTAGAAATAAACCTAGTACCCGGCTGTTTCCTGCCCACGAAGGAAGAGTATCTCCTATACCTGTTGAATGATTACCTCACTGTACTTGAAATGTATGTGTGCAGAAATGTTACTACTATCAGGGATCTGGCCAGGTGTGACAAGGCATGACTATTATCCAGTACTTGAGAGGCTAAGGCAGAAGGTCCACCTGAATCTGAGGCCAACCTGAACTATATACCAAGTACCAAGCCAGCCTACAAGGATACATAGCAAGACCTTATTTCAAAAGAACACAGAAGTAAAAATGAAAACCCCTCAAAACAGGTATTTGTATTATAAGACATTCTCTCAAAACATAAATCAGAATTGGTTTCCCTGAAGCAAGGTACAATGGTACACACGTGTAATCCCTGCACTTGGGAGGTAGAAGCAGGAAGGTCGGAGTTCAAGGCCAGCCTGGGTTACTAGCTGTGTATTGGGGGTGGTGGGGAGAGGGAAGGGAAGGGAGGCAAAGAGAGGGCAGGGAGAAAGGGGGGAAGAGAGAGGGAGGGATAAATTAGCTGTTAGGGGAAAGTGTTTTCATTTTTGTTCTGCCAAAGGAGATAGTGCACAATAAACCCTCTCCATGACAAATCAAATTTAGTTAATACACTGCTAGGAGTAATGTGCAACTGGGAAGAAGGAAAGCAGAGGAGAAACGGAAGAAGTTGAGGCTATGGAGCTAGTTCAGTCTGTAAAGGGCTTGCTGCTCAAACATGAGGAACTGAACTTGATGCCCAGCACCTGCACACTCTTGAAATCCCAGGGCTGGATAAGTGAGACAGGAGGATCTCTGGGCTCATAGGCCAGCCAGTCAGCCTAACCTAGTTCTACTGGAGACCTTGTCTCAAAAATACAGGGAGGTGGTGGTGATGCACGCCTTTAATCCCAGCACTAAGGAGGCAGAGGCAGGCTGATCTCTGTGTGTTTGAGGCCAGCCTGGTCTACAAAGTGAGTTCCACGACAACCAGAGCTACACAGAGAAACCCTCTGGAAAACAAAACAAAAAAGCCAGGAAAGTGGCCCCTCAGGAACAACACTGAAAG